>JAVDOI010000047.1:327500-450000 GCA_032191485.1 Leptoclinus maculatus | reverse complement strand
TATATATATATATATATATATATATATATATATATATATAATTTTTTTTTTTTTTTTTTTTTTTTTTTTTTTTTTAAGGGGGCGACCGTGGCTCCCTGGGTTAAGAGGGTTGTCTGGTAACCGCAAGGTCGAAGGTTCAATCCTTGACTGGGCCGTGTCATGTGTCGAAGTGTCCCTGAGCAAGACACTGTACCCCTAGCTCCCCGGGCGCCTGTCATTGGCAGCCCACTGCTCCCTATATACAGGGATGGGTCAAATGCAGAGAAAAATGTCCCCCATAAAGGGATAAATATAGTGTATATATACATTATATATATATATAGACATTCTCATCTTTCTGAAAAAAAACTTAAACATTGAGTAGAAACACACACACACACACACATAGTTCCATATAAAACAGGATTGTTTCTTTTATTTGTTTATAACTACAGCAAACAATGCTACATTTTAGTTTTCATAAGAAACTGTTTTTATTTTACACGCTGCTAAGAAGACACCCCAGAAGATGGGTCACTCAGGTATAGTTCCATCATTGTTCAAAGAATAACTTTATGATGTTAGTTTTAATGAATAAATATATTTTAAAATCAAGTACGTTTCTCTGGCATTTATAGTTTTCTACTGTATTGAAAACGTACCGAAACGTACCGAAAACGTACCGAACCGTGGCTCCACTGTACCGTACCGAACCGTGGATTTTGTGAACCGTTACACCCCTAATATATATATATAGAGATAGATAGATACATACATACATACATACATACATACATACATACATACATACATACATGACATGACCAACATGCTGAGCTCTACCACCATAATTATATTAAAGTTGTTTCTGTGTTTTATTCTGTTTCCTGCAGACGTCCAGCAGCTGTTGGCAAATAAAGAAGAGGTTCCCCCTGAGCAGCAAGAGTGGAGCTCCAGTCTGGACCAGGAGGACCCAGAGCCCCCACACATTAAAGAGGAACAGGAGGAACTCTGGACCAGTCAGGAGGGAGAGCAGCTTCAAGGTCTGGAGGAGGCTGATATCAAGTTCACATTCACTTCTGTGAAGAGTGAAGATGATGAAGAGGGAGTTCAGTCCTCACAGCTTCATCAAAGACAAACTGAACAGATGGAAACAGAAGCTGATGGAGAGGACTGTGGAGGACCAGAACCAGACAGGAACTCAGATCCAGATGAACATCCAGAATCAGAAACTGATGATAGTGTTGATAGTGATTTTTGGAAGGAGACCAGAGAACTTCAGTCAGGTTTAAACTCTCTGAATGATGATGATGATGATGAAGTTTCAGTCAGTGATTCCAGATGTAGTGCTGAAGAGAAACCAGTTGGCTGCTCCGAGTGTGGGAAAAGATTTAGCAACAAGGGAACTCTGAAGGACCACATGAGATTTCATATGGGAGAGAAATCCTTCAGCTGCTCAGTTTGTCAGAAGTCTTTTACCCAGAGGGGACATTTACAGAAACACATGAGAATCCACACAGGAGAGAAACCATTCAGCTGCTCCGCTTGTGGAAAAGCTTTCAGTGAAAGTGGGAATCTGAAGGTACACATGAGATCTCATACGGGAGAAAAACTTTTCAGCTGTTCAGTTTGTGAGAAGTCTTTTGCACAGAGTGGAGATTTACAGAAACACATGAGAATCCACACAGGAGAGAAACCATTCAGCTGCTCATTTTGTAGGAAATCTTTTACCCAGAGGGGACATTTACAGAAACACATGAGAGTCCACGTGGAAGAGAAACCTTTCAGCTGCTCAGCTTGCGGTAAAACTTCATGTGAAAGTGGAAATGTGAATGGACACGTTGAAACAAATGCAAAAGAGAAAAGATGCAGCGCTTGTGACCAAAGAGTCACTTGGCTTGAAGGTAAAGGCAATTCTAATAATATAATGTTTATTAACGGATCCAAATGAATGTCATAATATGTTGTTTATCTTTGTTTTCAGAATCAAAACCTTGATTCAACTTCTTTTCTGTTTGCAGACCACATCAGAATCAATATCAGTACAAGTGTTAGAATATTTTCACCTCTTTACCTTGCTGTCAGACTGAAACCGTTAACTCTCTTCAAACATACCAGACTCCATTGTAAAAAACACTAATTTACCTGTGGCCCTCTCCCACCACAGACATGTTCACAACATTTACACAACAAGCTATAGGTCACATTTTCCCAGAGGGGGTTGACATGGCAAGGAAATCAACAACCCAATTATGCACCAAGACGCTCACTGTCGCCGACAAGATGCTGGCTATCAACAGCACAGGGTGGGTAAAACTATCGGTTAAATCAATACCAAAGAAAATTAAATGTATCACCAAGGCGGCGGCTCACTCGCTTCAAATGAAACCAAATGAAAGCATCCCCATACAACTACAACTCACAACAAAACAGAAAAACTGTACTTGTCGCCACCTGCTCAGGAAGTGCTACAACCTTCATGCTAAATTACATATAGCATTCGAAAATGCAAAGATACGTAATGTAAACCCCTCAAATTTTTTGCATGAACCTCATAACAGTGATCCAGCAGCACACACACACCGATACAAATTTACCAGCTCGTCACAGAGGAGACAAAGGGCAGACTCGAAGCATACGGCAGGTACCTTTATCGGCTTATCGCTGTCTGTGCAATACCTTACAGGTCCGGCCAGACAAACCATCCCCCTACGTCAGTTCCGTCGGGCTACAGGTTGGTCTGTGAAGGTTGAAATGAACACCGCTAGTAACACAACACAATTTATGAAGTGGAGGAGGAGAGGAAAGCAAAGGATATGCCAGTGGACGAGATGACCCCTAACCTGCACCTACTTCTTCCTCTTGCACAAACCTCAAGCGCCCTTTTAGACAACTCATCAGAGCAAACCTTTACCTAATTTTCCCTTTCCTCATCCATCTCCCAAAGACTACCTTGGGCATCCTGTCCAACACATCCTATGGCCTCAAACAGTGAGTCCTCTGAATCAGAAAGAGTATTCAGGAATTCACCACTTGAACCTCTGGTTTCTGATCATCCCCCTGAACACTTGGCCTGGTGCAGCCCAACCTCCACTGATGCTTTTTAACTCACTCATGCACATTTCAAACATTAGAAAATAAGAAGAGTAGCAAATACTATGATGTACGGAGGTGTTCTAAGCATACACCAGCTATGAGATACTCAACCCACCTCCTTTTCTGCTCAGGGCACAGGGTCCGCAACAGATCATACAGCATCCAATTAAAACAGTTATGGTTCTCATAGGCAGGGAGGAGACTGATTATGGCTGAGTCATCAGCGAACATTAGGATTAATCTGTTGTCAGTATACAGAATATAGAGGAGCAGATAAAGGACCCAGCCCTGAGGGAACCCTGTGGATGAGGACAATTAGGACAAGGTTAAGCAGAGTGGTGATAGCGTCTTCTACCCCTCTCCCAGCCCTGTATGCAAACTATAATGGGTCAATTGGTTGTTCAGTGTTGGTGAGAAGTTGTCTTTTCAACAATTTTTCAAAGGACTTCATGACAAGGGGAGTCAAACAGGCCTGAAATCGTTAAAAACCTTGGAATGATTGTTTTCGGCCACCGGAATAAGCTTGTTGGCACCCTCAGCTGACAAGTGACAAATAAAACATGTAGTGGAAGATGGGGGCTAATTGAACAACCTGAACAAGACAAGAGCAGGCGGCTACTTATATTGTCAGGCCCTGGACTGTAAGCCAATGAGAGATCATCAAAGTTGGTGGGACCGGTGCATGCTAGTGCACCTAAGACAGAACTCATTAAACTCCTGTCCCAGCTGTTTGCCTGTTTTAAAACCATCAGGAACCACCTTTGCGCGGCTTTAATTTTTAAAACCCAACAATAATTCTTAGACAATCCAGGACAGAACCCAAATCATTGTTGCTCAGTTGTCTTTCTAAGCACGTTCAGCTCTGAAAGGTTGGCCTCTCAAAATGCTCGTTTTGTTCAACACTGCTTGCTGTTTGGATAAACTTTCAGAGACTTATTAGGGATTGCATTTTCTTGGCAGAATGTCGCAAAGCAACTGACATCAGCAAGCTCATTAATATCAGTGGGACGTTTCTGCTGCATTGACAGAACCATAACACAGACTTTGTTCAAGCCCAATATGCAAGGGACAGCTGTTTTCTGATGTTGCGCTGCAGCATCTGTAGGGTTCCAATCAACCACAACTCTCCTCCCTTTTACAGTCCCGCCTAAGGCACTGACATGCTTTCTCAAAATAACCCAGGTAAGGAATGCTGAAACATATTGGCTGCAACAATTTTTACAAATACCACAAATTCTATTGTGGACCAGCTCCGATGACCACCTGTGGGTCCCTGGGACTCCATTCATTGACAACCTATCGATAACCTGAATAGCAAGTCGCCCACCCTTCTTCCTGCAATTACTGTCAGCACGTATCATCTGAAAGACATCTACAGAAGCATTGGAGTTCGTGATGTACTCCGTCAACACCGTATTGTTGCACTAGGACGGATACGCGGTTGGACCACAGTGTCCCAATGTGGAACTAACTACTAAACTAGCTGACTGAAAACACAACCAAGTTAAAAAGTGTTTGATAGCGATGGTGTTTTCATACATACAAGAAAGATTCACTTGGTATTGTGCTGGTCAGTAATGTGTCTGTACTTCATTCTGTCCTGCAGACGTCCAGCAGCTGTTGGTGGTTAAAGAAGAGGTTCCCCCTGAGCAGCAGGAGTGGAGCTCCAGTCTAGACCAGGAGGACCCAGAGCCCCCACACATTAAAGAGGACCAGGAGGACCCAGAGCCCCCACACATTAAAGAGGAACAGGAGGAACTCTGGACCAGTCAGGAGGGAGAGCAGCTTCAAGGTCTGGAGGAGGCTGATATCAAGTTCTCATTCACTCCTGTGAAGAGTGAAGATGATGAAGAGGAAGCTCAGTCCTCACAGCTTCATCAAAGACAAACTGAACAGATGGAAACAGAAGCTGATGGAGAGGACTGTGGAGGACCAGAACCAGCATGGAACTCAATATCACATAGACATCCAGAAACTGTTGATAGGACTGGAGACTCTTCTGAACCTGAGACTGATAACAGTGATGACTGGAGGGAGACCAAAGAACCTCAGTTGGGTTTAAACTCTCTTAATAATGAAGTTTCTGTAGAGAAACCATTTAGCTGCTCTGAGTGTGATAAAAGATTTAGCCTCAAAACATGTCTGAACAGACACATGAGATCTCATAAAGGAGAGAAACCTTTCAGCTGCTCAGTTTGTAAGAAATCTTTTGGACGGAGAGAAACTTTACAGACGCACATAAGAATCCACACGGGAGAGAAACCATTCATCTGCTCTCTTTGTGATAAACGATTTTTGCGCAAGGCCCATCTGAAGAGACACATGATGACTCATACAGGAGAGAAACCTTTCAGTTGCTCGGTGTGTGGTAAATGTTTCACGCAGGCAGGAAGTCTGAGACAACACATGAGCATCCACACAGGAGACAAACTATACAGCTGCAGCCTTTGTGACAGAAGATTCCCCTGGTACACCAGCTTCAAACACCATCAGTATGTTTGTCGTCGGTCCTTGACTTCATCAAAATCTAACTGAACAGATGGAAACAGAAGGTGATGGAGAGGACTGTAGAGGACCAGAACCAGACAGGAACTCAGATCCAGATAGACATCCAGAACCAGAAACTGTTGAGGAGACTGGAGACTCTTCATGGAAGGAGCATATTTACAACATAGAAAAGCTAATATCCTCTCCTACACGGCCCCTTTTTCTCTTCTCTTTTCTATATATTCATGAATATTTATTGAAATGTGGTGAGATACAAGGAGCCCTCTATGTACAGATCTCCACAGGTGACAGCGCTCATGTTAACGTGAAACTGTCTGATAAAAACATGAACTTTAACTTTACCTTCAGAGAAAATATTTAAAGAACTGAAAGAGCTGCTTCATTTATTCCATATAAGTTTATTTTTCTCTACTCCTAGAAAATAAATCACATTTCACATTTAATGACATCTGAGCATTTAATGTCCTGAAGAGGCCCAGGTTGTGGTTGAAAGCTCCAGAAACACCAACTCATTTGGACCTTGTGTTGAGAGATTTTTTAAAGCTTTTCTTTCCAAATTCAAGAATGAACATTAAAGCTCAATGAGTGTCATTCTTTAAAAAGTCTATTTTAATCATTTAACTTCCTGTCTGTGTTTTTCTGAGGAAGTCTGTAATTTCAGTAACTTCTTGAACTTTTATTTTGAAACTCAGCAGCGGATGTGCCCTGGAAGCTGTATTGTTCACTGAGGCTAACTTCACAGTATGTGATCAAGATGGCGTCTATCAGAAACATGTCTGTTAGAGTCCCTGGTCCAGTCCTCGTGTCCCCCCTAAACCCTCAAACCCTGAACCCTCAACGACTTACTGACGTCACCTGGTGAGTGTGAGAGACTTTAGGACTTCAAATGGTGTAAATATGAACGGGACATAACAC
Organism: Leptoclinus maculatus; assembly: GCA_032191485.1. Classification (NCBI taxonomy): domain Eukaryota; kingdom Metazoa; phylum Chordata; class Actinopteri; order Perciformes; family Stichaeidae; genus Leptoclinus; species Leptoclinus maculatus. Next base: position 443,502 of record JAVDOI010000047.1, on the reverse strand, counting down.
GTTACCATGACAATGACAAAAAATATGATGTATAATTGTGTGTATTTATTTTATACGTTGTACTCCCTGATTTGAACTCTTCAGGTTCTTTCCTCACAAGATGAGAAGTCATTTAAATAATCTATTTACTAGTTTTTGTCAAAACAGCTTCAATGACAAAATCAAATATTTGATGAATAAATGAATAAATATCTTCTGATTTCATGTTTATTTAATGTTCCGTCTTTAACCCTTAATGTTTCTGAGTAAACTTAATACTCCAGACTGAACACGTGATCCGTCCTCTTTGTTTACACGTCTCCATGCGTCCACTGGTTACCCCGTGATTAACGTCACATTGCAATGATTTGTGGGTAATTCCCTGAGGCTAAGTCTGCATCTAATGCTGATTTACGGTAAGGGTTCATAAAGAGCTCAGAATGTCTGCGAGAGCCTCAAACACTCGATGATTTGACAGACTTTGCGGGAGCGCGCCTCAAAGTGTGCGAGTCTGTGAGGGGGAGATGGGATCGGGCCTCTTTGTTGTGTTCCTATATAGCAGATATAAGGTGAATAAGAACCAAGCACAGAACCTTGTGGAACTCCATGACGAACGTTGGTGTTCATCAAGGTTTCATCGTTCAAATAAACTATTGTTATGCAGAAAGTCACACAACTGATTAGTGATCTTAGAGAGGAAGGGAAGGTTGGAGATCGGTCTATAGTTACACCTCTGGATCCAGAGTGGGCTTCTTGAGAAGAGGTTTAATTACACTACTTTGAAGGACTGTGGTACATGGCCTGTTAGTAAAGACAGATCGATCATATCCAGTAAAGAGGTACCTTTAGTTAGTACCTCTTTACTGGATATGATCGATCTGAAGTTCATCTCAAGTTTAGTCTTATTATTAGTTGATTAATAATCTGAATCTGTAAATAAACACTAAACTTGACAGCAGATATTGTGTTAAGAGAAGACGGGTATCTGCTAGCAGCTTGTAAGAAGGTTATTATGAAGAGAAGGCAGAACCACCATCACAAGCAGACGCTTTTATCCATTCGGATTCTATCCTCACACCGTAGGCACAGCTACGGGAGGACACATCGACATGCGACTAGTGGAGCCGGAGCCGGGGATCGAACCACCGATCCTCTGATTGAAGGACGGCCCTGCTCTCCACTTAGCCACAGTCGTTACCCTTGAAATGTATGATATGGAACCGTTAACTCATAGAATAAGAGCTCAAGTGGAGCGATGTTTACATGTCAACGATAACACAAGATAAGAACACCTGAATATTTCACAGGAGTTATCATGCTTTTGAAGAGACAGAGCAATCCAGATCCTTTTTTTATTTATTTTTTGTGTGTATGTGTTCCGTCTGTGGTGGAAAGAAGACCTCATGGTCAACGAGATGTTCATGTAGTTCTTGGAGAGCTCAGGTCTGGTGGATTTAGGATTTAGGAGAGCAAAGGGGCACCATGGACTGATGATCGGGAGTCAAAGGGAACATTTACAGCTGGATTATGGACTTTCTGAGAGGAAGGTCCATAATCCAGGTTCAAACAGGGTCAGAACTGTTATTATTTATTTGTTCTGCCGGTGGATGTGAGAAGGTCACTGATTGCAGATGACGGGCTCTGTGAAAAAGATGCCAAGACACAAGATGGGATTCGTCAAGTTGAAATGTTTAAATTCTCAATCACATATATATATATATATATATATATATATGGGATATGACTGGATAAATCTGAGGGGGCATGGAGATATTCATCTGACCAAAAGGGTACAAGAGGCCAGCTGGAAACCTTTTTTACTGGACGGGAGATCCAGAGACCAAACTATAAACTGGCCTTTAATTCCAAACTGGGTCTGAGGAGTTTGAATACAAGGACTATAAGCATGTTTTTACAGATGGATCAAAGGATCTAATAACAGTAGCAGCTCCTCCCTGTGGGGGTCTAAGTGTATTTACTCCCTCCTGATGGTATATATAGATATAACGGGCAGAACAAAACCAACCACACAAAGTCTTCATCTGTCTCATCGCATTATTCTGGGTTTCTGCTCATAGAGGCATTCTGGGATATAAAAGAGTGGACCAATGAGGGAAACGTAGATACGCATGTTAATCTTTCAAATCAGAAGGAAAGGAAAGTAAAAAAGAAAAGGCAGCAGCACTGGGATCAGGAGACAAGACGGAGACATTTACAGTCAATTCAATTGAGAAGTAGGGGAGGAAACAGGAAGAGAAGAGCAGAGGAGACAACATTCTGGACTCTGTAGGAGATACATACCTCCAGGAGGCAAGCTGCCGTCTAAACCAAAAAGAAGAAGTATTTTATTTTGTTTATTATTCATTTAATTATTATTATTTTGTTTGTTTATTTTGTTTTGTTATGTTTTGTTTAATTTTGTTCATGTCATGTCATGTCTACACTCCGGAGCAGAAGGTGGCGGTAATGCACCAATAAGCTGGATGACAACCAGAAGAAGAAGAAGAAGTGTACCGGAAGTGTTACTAGTGCTTCCGGGTCTCTCTGTTCTCTCTATCGGGACACAGTTAGCATGTGGCTGTGTTAGCATGTCAGCTAAGTGTCAATAAGGACACAAACACAGTGTAGTTTTCTTTGGTCTTCTTTCACTCGATCTGTGGAAAATGTCACGTTTCAGGATGTTCAACATGAATTCAAACGGCGGCTCGCGGACCTCTGATTGGACATTTGGAGACAATAATATCCGGATATGAAAAGGAGAAAAGTGCTGGATGTGCTTTTAAAGGCCGACATGGAGCTGCGGGGAGAAGCAGGTTGGTTTTCTTTCTCCTGCTGGAAACATCTGTACTGGTCATGTTGTCCGTACTAAGCTAACGTTAGCCTGTTAGCAGCTAGCTCCTGCTAACGTTAGCCTGTTAGCAGCTAGCTCCTGCTAACGTTAGCCTGTTAGCAGCTAGCTCCTGCTAACAGGCTAACATGAACAGCTTCTACTGCGTGTTGAGGATCGATTGTTGTGATTAGGAGCAAAGTAACGAAGTACTTGTACTCAACTACTCTACTCAAGTACTAATAACAGGTACTTGTACTTCGCTTGAGTATTTCCATTCTCTGCTACTTTATACTTCTAATGCACTACATCTGAAGCAGTACTCTGACCTTTAAGTACTTTCAGTTAAAGTACTAATACCACAGTTCCTACAGTTACTGTGGTGTCTTCAGCGTTTTTCTCAAAAACTTCTCACAGAACTGAATTTATTTAGTTTTTCTGTCGCCGTCTCTCAGCCTGCAGTACCACTCTCCGCCTGAGCGGTAGCTGGTGTACCGGCGGGGGCGCTGTTTTCCAGAGAAATATGAAATACTATGACATTTAATGTTTATCTCTATTACTACTACTGCTACTACTATTACATATAATACTATTACTTATATTATTGCAGCTTCTACTACTAATACCACTGATACTTCTACTAATACTACTACAGTACTGTTACTACCACTACTACTGGGTACAATATCAAAGCCCCCCCCATACCCGGTTCTACCCACAACCGGTGTAACGACCCAACTGTCTTTTGGTGATGTCATCACTGCAGGTAACGTTAGTGATGTCATACATCAGTGATGTCACCACTGCAGGTAACGTCAGTGATGCCATACGTTAGTGATGTCATATGTTGGTGATGTCATCACTGCAGGTAACGTTAGTGATGTCATACGGAGATGATGTCATACATCAGTGATGTCATCACTGCAGGTAACGTTAGTGATGTCATACGGAGGTGATGTCATACGTTAGTGATGTCATACGGAGTTTGATTGAGAAGAACAGGATCATCAATGAAAGATAATTGTTGAGCTGAGAATCTATTTTCAAGATTTAGGAACTTCTTGCATTGCTGCTTAAGAAAGACTATTTGTTGACACACAAGAATAATCAAGCAAAGTCTTTTTTTCCTCATATGATGAAAAAGAACCCATACGAGTATTGATAAGAGTACTATTATCAATAAAATACTCACGATACACATCCTTTTCATAGATCCAAAGCAATGAACTGGGCTAAACTCAACACAACCAGCATCGGTGTTCATGTTACAGTCTCCTAGCTCCAGATGGGACCGGTCCAGTCCAGTATCAGGTTCTGATGTGATATCACACTGAGGTTTCTGATCCATGTAATGATCCATATGAATATGTAATAATGGTGGAGAATGTCTCTCTGGCCGTGTGACGGCTGCAAAGGAGCTAACTACGTACAGGAAGCTTAACCCTCCAGCATGAGGTGTTCAGGGTCCAGGACAGGAGCGCTCTACAGCGGGGGATTAGAACCAGAACATTGTTGATGACAAGAGCTCAAAGATATTACGAACATTCAGACTACTTCTAGCCGGTATTAATAATCTAGCTTGTTGTATAAGTACTGCTATTCCAGCTGATTTCTAACTGCGTGGTAGCGGTGCACCGATACCGGTATCTGGTCCCATACGGTGCTCACGTCCTCGTAAAACTACTCCGATTCATCAGCACCCGGTGTCGCCACGGCACCGTGACATTAACCTCTCATCGGTTGAGCATAACTTATGTATAGTTATGATAACCAACTCTGTTTACAATTTTCATAGTTTCCTGTCTTATAAACTGGATGTTAATTGTTCTGCCTGTAACGTTTATCTCAACCACAACACAGACCTCCAAGAGGGGGAAGGAATGCCCCCCTCACCTGAGTTTAATCCAATCCATTCACTTATGTGCATAGGTACATATATATATTTATATATATATATAGATTATATGTGCAATCTACTTCATGAGTCACTTCCCCCTTCCCTAGTTTGGCAGAAGAAGAAGCGAAATGTTTCCATTCGTTGTCTTTTAATCCAGGCGGTGCCGGTCAGATCGTATTCATATTCAGCTGCTGAAGCTCAGCCGCCCTCACTAACCCTCTGCTAGCATTTAGCATAGCTTAGCACGTAAACAAGAGCCACGTGTATCACGTCTGCTGCGTTCAGCCGCAGCGGTTAAGGAAAGGACAGAATCACGACGCCGGTTGAGTTTTCTGCATCGAGTCATAATCGTTCAAGAGAGAATCGCGATGCATCAGACAGAGGTGGTCGTGATGAACAATGAATCAGTCATATTGCACTATCGCTATTGTTGTTTATAGGCTTATGTTCATATATATATATATATATTTATATATATATACTTGTTTGGATATAAGTTTATACTTACTTATACTTATACCTACATCTGTTTTTGTTTTTTATATATATACATAAAGCTGATTCTGATATAAGAATCTGTTTTTTCCCTCACTAGCTATCACCAACTAGAACCAGTATTTAAAGGCTTACAGAGGAACAGCCGCCACTTCACACAGTTTAACCTCCGTCTGCCCGTCGGGTGAAGACGATACAATCTACAGATGGAGATAGAAATATCTTAGACCTAAAGATCTAAATTAAAAGTAATGTAAAGGTGCTTCAGTCTTCTCTGGTGCTTCTCAAACTCTCAACTGCTGAACGGTGCATACATCTCAATCTACAGATTTAATTGATAGACATTAATCAATGATGTGAGTCACTGATTATACCTGGTCACATGTAATCCTGTTCATTCATCTGTGGTAATAGTACAGAGGGAGTCCTATAATACAGAGTGCAGTGTAGTCTGCAGGAGGACGAGATGAGAGTGTCCCGTCTCTATAGCTGATAAAGGACCGGAGAACAGGGTGGGGGGGGCAGGATGAGTTCACACTAAAACATCTGGTCAACAGGTTCTAACTGCCCATTGACTCCTTCCTCTTATCTCATCTGAGCCTTGTCACACTAACACATCTGTCTCTTATTACCCTTGTTTATAACTGGGAGTCCTCAAACCTTCAACTGTTATGTACGAAAACAAAGAGGGTCAAACCACCAAACGGGCCGACGATAGAAACGGGTGAATATGTCACAGTAGAGGAGAAGCAGCACACATTCCACCCTTTTGATTATAATCATTGATCAATCATAAGTGTCCATTTGGAACATCTGCATTGACAGTTCATAAGTACATTTGAAGAGTATTTTAGCTGTTTTTGTGTAGCATTACTGAGATAAGTACAAGCTGTGGAGGGAAATGGGTCATTCTTTACACATGGGTGTCATTATGATGTGTCAGCAGAATAGGTATTAAAATGTACATGCTAAAAACAGTAGACAACACGTGCCTCTGAGGCCACAGTCCTGGTTGTCTAAACGGATGCCAGGGTCTTCTTCCTCCTGGTCCTCTGCCTCGTCTGTAGGAACCTGAAGCCCCTTGGTTCTGTTGTGGTGGGTCCATGAGACTATGGTCAGTTGAGCCGTGTGCAGCTGCTTTTCTTTGGTCTTGGCTTTCTTCTTTTTGTCAGCAGCGGCTTGTTTTTCTGCATGAGTGGCGTGTCTGACGAGTTCAGTGAGGCGGGCTTCTTCATAGCCAACACAACTTCAAACTTCAAAGTCAAAACCGTTACTTGACACTTACAGACTCTTCGTCTCTTAAGTCAAAGGACTTCAATGTTTAACGTCTACCTGTAAGGTATTCAATGTGACTGTCGAACAGCAGTTTATGATATGAGCTCAACGAATATCCACAAAGGCCTGTTAATGCTAATCAAAATATTCTATATCCTAATTCAGGATTATGATTCATAATTGAGTTATACATATTTGTTAACATATTTTGATATTAATTAATTATAATTTTTTTAAACTGGTATTAGTCATCACGCTACAGATACAAAAACATCATCAAATGTAATTTTTAAGCTCGACTTTAACAATAACTGGTTTTCCCTCAATGTGTGTTTCCTGTTTCCTGCAGACGTCCAGCAGCTGTTGGTGGTTAAAGAAGAGGTTCCCTCTGAGCAGCAGGAGTGGAGCTCCAGTCTGGACCAGGAGGACCCAGAGCCCCCACACATTAAAGAGGAACCGGAGGACCCAGAGCCCCCACACATTAAAGAGGAACCGGAGGACCCAGAGCCCCCACACATTAAAGAGGAACCGGAGGACCCAGAGCCCCCACACATTAAAGAGGACCAGGAGGACCCAGAGCCCCCACACATTAAAGAGGAACAGGAGGAACTCTGGACCAGTCAGGAGGGAGAGCAGCTTCAAGGTCTGGAGGAGGCTGATATCAAGTTCTCATTCACTCCTGTGAAGAGTGAAGAAGATGAAGAGGAAGCTCAGTCCTCACAGCTTCATCAAAGACAAACTGAAGCGATGGAAACAGAAGGTGATGGAGAGGACTGTGGAGGACCTGAACCAGACAGGAACTCAGATCCAGATTTAGAACCTGATACTGATGTCAAGACTGAACCGTCCTCTGAACCTGATGACAGTGTTGACGTTGAGTTTTGGAAAGAGACCAGGAAACATCAGTCAGGGTTCACGTACCAGAGAAATAAAAAGGTCTCTGCAAATGATGGATTTAATAGCAGCAAGAAACCATTCAGCTGCTCTGATGACGAGGCTGAAACTGAACCCAAGACTGATGAAGGAGTTGAAGGTGATCGACCTCAATCAGGTCTGAAGCATCTGAACAGTGAGGAAGTCTCTGTCAGAGATCCAGGATGGAACACTGACATGAAACCTTTCAGCTCCTCTGTGTATCACGAAAGATCTGAAGACAGTCTCACTCTGCTGACGCACAACAACCCCCCCACAGGAGAGAAACCATTCGGCTGCTCACTTTGTGGTCAAATATTTAACGAGCAGGAAAGCTTACTTTCTCACATGACACGTCACTCAGGGGAGAGACCTTTCCGCTGCTCAGTGTGTAACACAGACTGCAGTGACAGCGAGTCTTTGGTTCAACACATGAGGATCCACACGATGCAAACGCGGTTTAATTGCACAATTTGTGGTGAAGAGTTTGCATGGAGGAGATATCTGACAAAACATCTGGAAGTCCACAAAATCTACAGATGCAGTGTTTGTGACCAAAGGTTCACTTGGTGTAAACAGCTCAAAGATCATAGATGTGTTGGTCGTCGTTTCTCACAGCTTCATCAAACTCAGACTGAGGAGAACAGAGAGGCAGAACCTCCAGCCAGCAGCTCAAATGACCAGATGAAAATAGAAGGTGATGGAGAGGACTGTGGAGGACCAGAACCAGACAGGAACTCAGATCTAGAACCAGATACTGATGACAAGACTGGTGACTCTTCTGAACCTGAGATTGATAACAGTGATGATTGGACGGAGACCAGAGAACCTCAGTCAGGTTTAAACTCTCTGAATAATGGTGAAGTTTCTGTCAGTGATTCCAGATGTAGTGCTGGAGAGAAACCATTTAGCTGCTCTGATTGTGGGAAAATATTTAGGAAAAAGACACATCTGAACATACACATGCGATCTCATACAGGGGAGAAACCATTCATTTGCTCAATTTGTAAGAAACGTTTTTCACAGAGTGGAAATTTACAGAAACACATGAGAATCCACACAGGAGAGAAACCGTTCAGCTGCTCTGAGTGTGGGAAAAGATTTGGCTCCCAGGAAAGTCTGAAGAAACACATGAGAATCCACACAGCAGAGAGAATTTTCAACTGTTCACTGTGTTGTAAAATATTCCCTGGCAAGTGCAACTTGAATGAACACATGAGAAACCACACAGAAGAGAAACGATTCAGCTGCAGTGTTTGTGGCCAAAAGTTCACTTGGTTTTATCAGCTCAGGAAACATAAATGTGTCGGTCATCAGTCCTCACAGCTTCATCAAAGTCAGACTGAGGAGACTAGAGAGGCAGAACCTCCAGCCAGCAGCTCAACTGAACAGATGGAAACAGAAGGTGATGGAGAGGACTGTGGAGGACCAGAACCAGACAGACATCCAGAACCAGATCATGATGACAAGACTGGAGACTCTTCTGAACCTGAGACTGATGACAGTGATAACTGGAAGGAGACCAGAGAACCTCAGTCAGGTTTAAACTTCAAGCACAAGAATTCGTACAGGGCAGAAACCATTTAGTGTGTTTGTACCAAAGTACCAAAAACAGTCTGTCGTCGTCGTCGGTCAAAACACATAAATGTGTCGGTCATCAGTCCTCAAAGCTTCATCAAACTCAGACTGAGGAGAACAGACAGGCAGAACCTCCAGCCAGCTCAACTGAACACATGAAGGAACAATATCAATGAGCGCTTGTATGGATTTCACTACTTCTCGCCACATTTGGCTATTTTACAACTTGTTGATAAGATTATATTCACAGTAGGATTTCTTTTCTGGATGCATCAAACGCTTTCAAGAGTTAATAATACAATTTTACAAGCCAAATCATAGTTGTGTAACAGTACACAAAAATTCATGGTTCAGTATGTTTTTAGTACAAAAGGGAACCCCCCCCCCCCCCCCACCCCCACCCCACCCAACACATGCAGAAACTAGCATTTTTTGGCATTTAAAAAATAAATAAATAACAAACATTCAACAGTTGCTCATTGGTCACAATTTTTACTTTAACAGTCATTCAAATACTGGAACAGCCCGACCTAATTTAAGTTCCTACGGCTTTAAAGATTCAGTACTTCTACGTTTACCTCATTACTTCAGAAATAGAAAAGAATATGTATCTAATCAAGAGTGTTCTTCTCTTAAAGTAAACATCTGGTGTGGGGTCCCACAGGGATCAATCCTGGGTCCTCTTCTTTTCCTTATTAATATAAATGACCTAGTTTTTGTCTCCCAAACTGTATTTACTATTTAATTTGCTGATGTGTAGGGATGCAAAATAGTTTAACGTAAAGAAGTTGTCTCTTAATATCAACATAACTAATTTTATGATATTTGCGTCTTAAAATAAGAATGACTGTAGACATGAGGATGAGATAAACATAGATTGTTTCCCATCACTCAAGTCTAGTCCACGTTTTTTATTATCAGTAAATGGGGAAACATGGACCTCAATGTCCTCACCCACGGAGTCAAGGACTGTGAGACGCGCTCCCTGGAAGACTTTCAAGTGATGTAACAGTTTAACGTTAACCATCACAGTGTAAATAAAGTTTAACGTTAACCATCACAGTGTAAATAAAGTTTTAACGTTAACCATCAGAGTGTAAATAAAGTTTAATGTTAACCATCAGAGTGTAAATAAAGTTTAACGTTAACCATCACAGTGTAAATAAAGTTTTAACGTTAACCATCAGAGTGTAAATAAAGTTTAATGTTAACCATCAGAGTGTAAATAAAGTTTAACGTTAACCATCACAGTGTAAATAAAGTTTAATGTTAACCATCAGAGTGTAAATAAAGTTTAATGTTAACCATCAGAGTGTAAATAAAGTTTAACGTTAACCATCAGAGTGTAAATAAAGTTTTACTGACGATGGTTCTCCAATATTCAGTAAAACATGTTTCTAGTCTCTGATCTCTGATCATGTTACTTTGTAAACTGGTGATAAACTTGAATAAATCCAGTAGTTTGAAGATGTTTTCACATGAATATAAAATAGATATTCGAGATGAATTATGAGCTGTTTAACTTCCTAACACGAACTCTAAGCACATTATTATACATCATTAAAAATAATTATCATGACAATAATACCACAATATTTTATTTCTTTATCATTTGAATTGTGTGTTTTTATGAAGAAAAACACAATAAATTGCTATACCAAAGTAAAAGTACAACATTTAGTATTTTTAATGCTTTACTGACTTCAGAGCGTTAAAATGATTTTCAGGACGATGGCAAAGTCTGGATCCTTGTAGACCAGCTGCTATAATCAAACAATAATGATCATCAAAGAACCTGAACAGAGATCTAAAAGTTATATTTGCTCCTTTTTTCTTTTGTGCTGATCTGAACCGTGAGTTTTATGATCTGTTGCTCTTCTACTAATGATGCTACTACTACGCTCCTCTAGTTTTAGGCCTCAGGCAGATTTGATTAGTTCCAAAACTGACAGTTTCCTTCCACTTTATTATAGCTTCATATTTCCATATCTTGTCTATTATGATTTTGTATGAAGCAACACTTAAACCACTCTTTCTTCTTCAGAAGAGTTGCTACTTTTTTCTGCTTCATTGTTTCAAAAACTGAACATTGACTGTTTGATTTGACATCAACAGGATGCAGATTAGTGAATTTGTTTATAAAGAATAAAGCTTTCATAAAGTTTTCTGGAGATCTTCACCTTTGTTAAAATCCTCCTCGGTCATTTTCTGTGAAATACATACGACCCATAATGTAGAAGAATGTTAATTAGTGTTTAAAAGACATCATCTACTTTTACAGGATAATGGTGTTATACTTTGAAACTAATTATTTGTATTCAAAATGTTAATTGGTTGAGTTTATTTTCTTTGAAAGTCTTAATGTCAACTGGAAGAGAAGCCTCTAAAGTCTGAATAGACACAAATATCAGTTTTATTAATGAAGCTTTGAATGTCTGTCGTCATGTTTTATGATGTAGTTTCTGAAAGGCTAAACAACAACAAGATGGAAGCAGAATATTTATTTTTTGAAATAATTGTATCCATCTTTTTATGATGAATTTTGACCTTTAACCTGAGGACTGAGGACATTAACTGCTCAAACAAATGTTTGATTCAGACGTTAACTTAAAGGTGACATATGTTCTAATATTGTAGTGGCCATTTGTCGAATAAATCAAACAATAATCAAAGGCCACTGATGCACGTGGTCGGTATTTTACGCAGGCAGAATAGGAGATTGTCCGTGCAGGATTCCGATTTTTCTTCTTTATTTAAGTAAACCAAACAAACAAACAGAACAAAGAACTCCTGTCTTACGCCGTCTCTCCTGTGCTGGTAAGAACTATAAGCCCCCCCCCGGTGCATGCTGGTCCTACCTACTCCTCTATAAAGCCACAGGAGCCACAGTGTTTACCAAACAACAAGAAATAATATAACTAAACATGACTATTAAAGAGAAAAAGCAATCTTAATGTATCAAACAATCAATCTAATCTAAATAAGCAAACATTTAGCATAATTAAACAATACTACTTATTAATTAAATAAAATACTAATATCGAATAAATAGCTCCAACAAATATTCTTAATCATAGATTCCAGTTTTCAGGATTATTATTTGCAATTTACATATTTCTTATTTATATTTTTCCATGTTTTGTTGTTTAATTGTAGTATAATGCTCATATTTTTACATACTTATTTATATTGTCTTTGAATTTCTCTGTTTATTATTGAATGGGATTAACTGTAACGTAACACAATTCACTTTAATCAAGTATTTCTGAATCTGATATTTATTCATAGTTTCTAAGTATAGCTGGATATATAGATAATACATATTGTATTAACACCTAAAACTCTGCAAGTAACTAGTAACCAAAGTTATCAAATAACTGTAGTGCAGTAAAAAAAGTACAATAATTCCTTCTGAGTAAAATAAGATAAGACTAAAATGAATTCACACAAAGATTACAATAGAAGAAATGCAAAAAGAATAGAATACAAATATAAATGTATATGAACAATAAAATTAAACAAGTAAAAAATTCAACTAAAATAGAAAAAGTAAATAAAAGAGTAAAAATACAAAGTGTATAATAAGCGATACTAACACCAGCAGTGGTGGGCCGTCAGTGCCTTCAAGGCCTTCTCTGCTGGCCTAAACAGAATCACGAAGTTATAGCTATTTTATAATTTAATAATTTTTCTTAAATACACTACATGTATTATAATTTATAAAAATATTTTCCCATTATCTTATTTTCTCATTGCACAGCTACTGTCTTCCTCAGTTGCCAATCAGATCTTTAGTTTGACATGTTGGGCGTATTCTTTGACGTGTCAGAGCCTGCTAGCTGGCCTAGCCATACGTGATTGGTCAGTGGGCTAGCGTGACATGTTGGGCGGTGACAATCCCAATATCTGCTGCCTCTGTCGAGCGGACATTTTCAGCCTCAAACGCATTAAAACGTATTCAAGAAATACAACTGGGGAGGCTCCACTGTCTTCACTGGCGTCCATGAATCCAGAAGGACTTCTTACTGGAACTAAAACGCACGGATGTACTGAACAACCGTGAGATTAAACTCTTTATTAACAAAGAAAGGAGGATGGACTTTGTCTTTAAATAGTGAACAGCAGCTCTGGTAAGTTAAATGTGTTTGTTTTTACATCTGCAGTAGCTTTAATATGCTTGTTTATATATTATTATTTGTACAACTTGTTTTTATGAAGATGGATTTTTGTTTGGTTTTATATGTGATAGGAACTATTGTTACGTCCTATGTTGCTCTGGGGACACATTTAGCAGTGCCAGTGTTGGCAACTTGCCGACTTTCTCACTAAATCTGGCGACTTTCCAAACCCTCATGGAGACTTGTTCTGGTGTTGTTGGAGACTTGTTCTGGTGTTGTTGGAGACTTGTTCTGGTGTTGTTGGAGACTTGTTCTGGTGTTGTTGGAGACTTGTTCTGGTGTTGTTGGAGACTTGTTCTGGTGTTATTGGAGACTTGTTCTGGTGTTATTGGAGACTTGTTGTGGTGTTGTTGGAGACTTGTTCTGGTGTTGTTGGAGACTTGTTCTGGTGTTGTTGGAGACTTGTTCTGGTGTTGTTGGAGACTTGTTCTGGTGTTGTTGGAGACTTGTTGTGGTGTTGTTGGAGACTTGTTCTGGTGTTGTTGGAGACTTGTTCTGGTGTTGTTGGAGACTTGTTCTGGTGTTATTGGAGACTTGTTCTGGTGTTATTGGAGACTTGTTCTGGTGTTGTTGGAGACTTGTTCTGGTGTTGTTGGAGACTTGTTCTGGTGTTGTTGGAGACTTGTTCTGGTGTTGTTGGAGACTTGTTCTGGTGTTGTTGGAGACTTGTTCTGGTGTTGTTGGAGACTTGTTCTGGTGTTGTTGGAGACTTGTTCTGGTGTTATTGGAGACTTGTTCTGGTGTTATTGGAGACTTGTTGTGGTGTTGTTGGAGACTTGTTGTGGTGTTGTTGGAGACTTGTTCTGGTGTTGTTGGAGACTTGTTCTGGTGTTGTTGGAGACTTGTTCTGGTGTTGTTGGAGACTTGTTCTGGTGTTGTTGGAGACTTGTTCTGGTGTTGTTGGAGACTTGTTCTGGTGTTGTTGGAGACTTGTTCTGGTGTTGTTGGAGACTTGTTCTGGTGTTGTTGGAGACTTGTTCTGGTGTTGTTGGAGACTTGTTCTGGTGTTGTTGGAGACTTGTTCTGGTGTTGTTGGAGACTTGTTGTGGTGTTGTTGGAGACTTGTTCTGGTGTTGTTGGAGACTTGTTCTGGTGTTGTTGGAGACTTGTTGTGGTGTTGTTGGAGACTTGTTCTGGTGTTGTTGGAGACTTGTTCTGGTGTTGTTGGAGACTTGTTCTGGTGTTGTTGGAGACTTGTTCTGGTGTTGTTGGAGACTTGTTCTGGTGTTGTTGGAGACTTGTCTGGTGTTTTGACTCGATGACGTTAAAACACGTACGTTCTACAGTTACTGTGGTAACGAGCAGCGGGTGCTGCCGTGAGCCCCTCCTCCTCCCCAAAGCACTCACAGGTTACTCTCACAGAAGAGGAGACGCTGCAGTCAGAGCAGAGAGGAGACGCACTCTCAGCGTATTCTCTACAGTTACTGTATTTACAGGTGTTTGCTTCATTTTTACACAAAACAAACAATAACCGTAATAAGCAACTAATAGAAACTAAAATATAAATGTAATATTATTGTCAATGATGTTAAAAAGTAATAAAACGTTATAATACACATTAATGAAAATAATATTGTTAGTGTCAAGAAGTATTAAGTAGCATAATATGGGAATATTCAAGTAAAGTTGTACTTGAGTACTGCACGTACAGGTAAATGTACTTAGTTACATTCCACCACTGAGCTTCCCTTTTATTGTGAAGGCCAGATGAGCGGAAGTACTGTTAGTGTTTCCGGGTCTAATGTACTTCGTTACATTCCACCACTCATCTCATCAAAGGACTGCGGGTCAAATGGACTTTTAAAACGCTCTTTTATTGTGAAGGCCATAGGAGCGTACCGGAAGTGTTGCTAGTGCTTCCGGGTCTCTGTTCTCTCTATCGGGACACAGTTAGCATGTGGCTGTGTTAGCATGTCAGCTGAGTGTCAATAAGGACACAAACACAGTGCAGTTTTCTTTGGTCTTCTTTCACTCGATCTGTGGAAAATGTCACGTTTCAGGATGTTCAACATGAATTCAAACGGCGGCTCGCGGACCTCTGATTGGACATTTGGAGACAATAATATCCGGATATGAAAAGGAGAAAAGTGCTGGATGTGCTTTTAAAGGCCGACATGGAGCTGCGGAGAGAAGCAGGTTGGTTTTCTTTCTCCTGCTGGAAACATCTGTACTGGTCATGTTGTCCGTGCTAAGCTAACGTTAGCCCGTTAGCAGCTAGCTCCTGCTAACAGGCTAACGTTAGCCCGTTAGCAGCTAGCTCCTGCTAACAGGCTAACGTTAGCCCGTTAGCAGCTAGCTCCTGCTAACAGCTTCTACTGCGTGTTGAGGATCGATTGTTGTGATTAGGAGCAAAGTAACGAAGTACTTGTACTCAACTACTCGACTCAAGAGCCCAGGACAGACAGGAGTGGAAGACTTTTGTTGCTGCCTTACATGCCAAGAGGCATAAAGGGAAATTATGACTCTACTCAAGTACTAATAACAGGTACTTGTACTTCAATTGAGTATTTCTATTCTCTCAGTAATCATTTCTGGTGATTCAATAAAAACACATGTTGAATAAACGTGTTTTTATTGTGTACTGTCTGAAATACATAAATACTAAATTATAGAGAAAGAATCAAAGGATATGTGGACGGCTAATATTGATTGTGTGTGTGTGTGTGTGTGTGTGTGTGTGTGTGTGTGTGTGTGTGTGTGTGTGTGTGTGTGTGTGTGTGTGTGTGTGTGTGTGTGTGTGTGTGTGTGTGTGTGTGTGTGTGTGTGTGTGTGTGTGTGTGTGTGTGTGTGTGTGTGTGTGTGTGTGTGTGTGTGTGTGTGTGTGTGTGTGTGTGTGTGTGTGTATGTATGTATGTATGTATGTATGTGTATATATATATATATATATTTACAATTTTTAATCGCAATTAATCTCATTGTTATGCGCAAAGTTCAATAATGAATTCTAAAGTAGTGTATTGCTTCACTTTTATTTTAAAGTACTGCTATATGAACAACAGGTCAATAACATTTGGTTTGTAAACACTTTAAACACATCCGGTTCTTGTTAACAGCAGTATTCCCTTCACACAGTAGAGTTCTATCTCTTGTAAATCTCAACTTTAACATTAATGTAATCAAATCAAATATAAAACCAAAGCCAGGGCATTAACATTTAATCTAGTTTGTTATAGAAAAACAAGTTACCCTCCGAGTCCAGAGCCACGATAATGCGTCTCGAGGCTCATACGTGACGTCATTCGTTGATCCTAAAGGTGCGTTCACACCAAACGTGACGTGAACGCACCTTGAGAACGTTCCTTTGCAGTTTGTCTCCACTTCTCTGTGGCCTCTCAGTAGTACCTACTACTACTGTTGCTTCTGTCACGGTTTTGGGTTTTGTTTAATTGTTTCTTCTGTTTTATTTTGACTTTCTCTTCCCTTCCTGTGATTGAACCCTGCTGTGTCTCATCACCTGCACCTCCCCTGTCTGTGCTGGTTCGTCTGTTGCGTTAGATTAGTGTTTTATAGGAGAGAGTTCTTCCAGATCGGTCCGTGTACGTTTTGATCGTCTGTTTTACGTTCATTCGATGAAACGAAAACACGTAAATGTCCGTATTTTAACGGTAAAACAGACTAAAACGTACACGGACCGCGATCGCCAAGATCCGTTATCACATCACGATGACTTCCTGTACGAGCGCGATCGATTCTGATACAAGGAATCATTGATGAACAAGACCTTCTGGAGTCAGACATGGTGAACACACAGCCGAGCATTGAGCGTCTCACAGACTGGATCAGAGCCGTGAGCTGTGAGCGAGTGGTACATTATTGTACAGTGTGGGCGATGCCGCTGCATGCCGTGCTGTTGGTGAAGTTTATTTGGTGCTTAAGAAGCTTCTGGATGTGTTCAATACATCACCGTGGCACATATTGTATGGACTCACCATTCTGAATCATGTTTGTGTGCTTAGGTTTGACTTGCTCCCATGTCCTCTTGATGGTTAAACTACATGGGGGTTAAAGCTCTCATCATGATATGACAGTGGTATTAGTACACCATAGCACATCATTACTGTACTCATGATGAGAAGAGAGAGAATCACACAAGTTCTCTTCACTGCTTCAGTTGATTGAATGTCTGATTATGAATAATAAACATACTGATCCATACACAGATTCACACACACATATTCAAACTCCTAGTTCTATATGGTGATCTACACATACATGTATATACACATGTATAGTATGATACATGAGCGCATACAGTACATATATCCTCATAAGTATCTATTGATTCCTATCTATTAGATACTCGTTGGGCTTGTTTTATCTACTTATTCTGAAAGAGTTGAGATGATTATTTTCTCTATAAGATCTCATTGATGATGCATTCCATTAATACAAATAATACAAATAATAATGATAATAAAAATACAATCTTTTATTTACCTATCATTTGAATTGTGTTTTTCTGGAGAAAAAACACAATAAATTACTATAACAAAGTAAAAGTATAACCTTTAGTATTTTTGATGGTTTACTGACTACAGAGCGTTGAAATGATTTTTGGGACGGTGACAAAAAAGTCTGGTCCTTGTAGACCAGCTGCTATAATCAAACATCAAAGGGATCTGTATCTGTTAACATGATCATCAATAATCAATAATTAGTATCAATGGCAAAAAAGAACCTGATCAGAGATCTAAAAGTTATATTTGCTTTTTTTTTTTCTTTTGTGCTGATCTGAACCGTGAGTGTTATGATCCGTTGCACCACTGATACTACTATTACTACTATGACTACAACTGATACGATTACCACTAGTAATACTGATACTACTACTAGTGAAAATCCACCACTTCAACATACAGTTAACATAAACTCTGGTTTTCCCTCAATGTGTGTTTCCTGTTTCCTGCAGACGTCCAGCAGCTGTTGGTGGTTAAAGAAGAGGTTCCCCCTGAGCAGCAGGAGTGGAGCTCCAGTCTGGACCAGGAGGACCCAGAGCCCCCACACATTAAAGAGGACCAGGAGGAACTCTGGACCAGTCAGGAGGGAGTGCAGCTTCAAGGTCTGGAGGAGGCTGATATCAAGTTCTCATTCACTCCTGTGAAGAGTGAAGATGATGAAGAGAAACCTCAGTCCTCACAGCTTCATCAAAGACAAACTGAACAGATGGAAACAGAAGCTGATGGAGAGGACTGTGGAGGACCAGAACCAGACAGGAACTCAGATCCAGATAGACATCCAGAACCAGATAAAGTCCCCGTCAGTGATTTGAGATGTAGATTTAGCACCAAAAGAACTCTGAAGGACCACATGAGATCTCACACAGGAGAGAAACCATTCAGCTGCTCCGTTTGTCAGAAGTATTTTACCCAGAGGGGACATTTACAGAAACATGTGAGAATCCACACTGGAGAGAAACCATTCAGCTGCTCCGCTTGTGGAAAAACTTTCAGTGAAAGTGGGAATCTGAAGAAACACATGAGATCTCATACGGGAGAAAAACTTTTCAGCTGCTTAGTTTGTCAGAAGTATTTTACCCAGAGGGGACATTTACAGAAACATGTGAGAATCCACACTGGAGAGAAACCATTCAGCTGCTCCGCTTGTGGTAAATCTTTCAGTGAAAGTGGGAATCTGAAGGTACACATGAGATCTCATACGGGAGAGAAACCTTTTGGGTGCTCAGTCTGTAGAAAATCTTTTACACACAGTAGCGATTTACAGAAACACACGAGAATCCACGCAGAAGAAAAACCAGTGAGCTGCTCGGTTTGTGGTAACGCTTTCAGTGAAAGTGGAAATATGAACGGACACGTTAAAAGTCATATAAGAGAGAAAAGCTGCAGCGTTTGTGAACAAAGACTTAATTGGCTTTCAGGTAATATATTATTAATATAGTATTTATTGACTGATCCAAGTTAATGTTTTGATATGTTTATCTTTGTTTTCACATTCAAAACCTTGATTCAACTTTTTCCGCACACAGACCACATCAGAGTAAAACATAGTTCAACACCTAAAAGAAAGAGCCACCAAAAAAAGAAGTGCAGTTTAAGTGTACTTAAACTGCACTTCTCTTCAGAATATTTTCACCTCTTACCTACATTTTATCTTTGGTTATGTGATGCAGATCTGAAGCTTTGCATGTTTATGATGGGTTTTCTTCCATCCATCCATCTACTTCAGCTTATCCGGGGTTTGGTATAGGTTAAGATATTTGTAGAGGTAGATAAAGAACTTGGCCCCCAGGCATTGGCAGGATTAGGTTTAGGTTATCCAGGGTTAGAGGGTTAGGGTTTAGTCATGTGAGACTAACCCTAACCATGAACTCAGACTTCGAGGTAGTGACTCTCATCCCAACAGCTTCACACCCCAGTACGTGCTGAAGGTCATGTTCTGAAGGAGCCAAAGAGCAGGGATGCAATTCCGATGTCCCCAAACCGGACATCCTCCTTGCGCCTTGAAATCCTGTCCATGAAAATCACAAACTGGATTGGTGACAAGCAACAACTCTGGTGGAGGCCAACATGCACCGGCAATATCTGGATACAGCTCTCACTTTGGTCATACAAGCACCGGATGTCTCGTAGCAATGACCCAGATATCCTGTATTCCCGCAGTACCCCCACAGTAGTCCCACAGTACTCCTTTCTCCAAATCCACAAAATACATGTAGACTGGATGGGCAAACTGCCGACCCTTCTAACAGACCTGCAAGGGTAAAGAGCTGATCCACTGTTCCAAGACTGTTCCACGACATTTGGGTGAAGAGAGGAGCAGAGCTGTCAACTCAGGCTGTGTTCAGCAAGGAAGAAGCACTGCGGACCCGGACTGGGGATATTGTGGAAAGAGCACTTTGAGTAACTCCTGAACCCCACCACTACGTCCTCAGTTGAGGAGGCAGAGTTTGAAGACTCGGGGGAAGACCCATCCAAATGCCTGGCAGATTTAGCTGAGGTAGTCAAAAAGCTCTTTGCTCTTAGATGCTGAAGGTTCTGGACAATGTTGGGCTGTCTTGGCTGGCACGCAGCTTTAGTGTCCTGTGGGGGTTAGGAACAGTGCCCGAACCAGTGATGAACCAGTCAATCTACGTTCCGACCCTCACCTATGGTCATGACCTTTGGGTAGTGACTGAAAGAATGAGATTGCGGATACAAGTGGGTGAAATTAACTTCCTTTGTAGGGAGTCTGGGCTCAGCCTTAGAGATAGGGTGAGGAGCTCAGATATCCGGAGGGAGCTCAGAGTAGAGACCAGCTGAGGTGGTTCAGCATCTGATCAAGATGCCTACTGGCCTCCCTTTAGAAGTTTTCCGGGCACGTCCAACTGGTAAGAGGCCCTGAGGTAGACCCAGAACATGCTGAGAGACTATATCTTGATGTATCGTCTGACCTGGGAAGGCCTCTGGCCCCCTAATCTTTCTGACCCCTAGTTAAGAGGAATATGATGGATCCATGGATTTCTATTTTACTTCTTTGATTGCAAAAATTAGATGCTTTGACTATTCTGATTATTATTAAACTTGCCACACGCATCAGATCTGGCGAAAATAGATATCTGATATAGGTCTCATGCTCGGGTGAGGCTAATTGGTTTTGGTTGGTAATAGGTTTTCAAAGTCAAAGCCCCCCCCCCTTTAAATTTCACGTACATGTATGAAATTTGGCAGGCATATGTATCATTTCCAGACCTCCAGAAAAGCCTCTTGGAGCCCGACCATAATCCTTACACAAAGTTAAAAGTGCTAAGATTTGTTATTTGATATGATTTTTTTGTGCTTTTACTACAAACTCTCCACAAAGCAGCACTAGCGTTACGTTTCACCTAGATGTGCGAAATTTGGTTGGCACATGTAGACATGTAGGCTCTAAACCCGACAGGAAATCGGTCATTTAGAATTATTTGTGAATTCCTTGTGTATTTTTGGCCATTTCCAGGTGCTGTTCTTTAATCATGTAAAAGATGTAATATGATTCCCCATTGAACATCAAGCTGTTGTATCTCAACTGTACTTGGGTCAAACCTGCCCCAAACTTGACATGGTTCATAACAATTATGGCCTGAGGGCAGTATTGGCTGATAGTCATAGTGCCACTTACTGGCAACAGGAAGTCAGCGGGATGTGACAAACATCATCCAATTTACATTGAAGTTGTTGTTTTGTTTAGTTTTATTTGAAAATATTGGCAGACACAGAATGCAGTAAACATGTACTTTGACTAATATTTTCATTGTTTTTCAGCTTTTTGTTAACATATACAAACAAGCAACAAACAAAACAAATTGTGCGCCTCATGATTTAGGGTCTAGACCAGGGGTCTTCAATTAAAATTCCAAAAGGTCCAGATTGAGAAAATCTCCTCGGGCAAAGGTCCAGAACATTACAATAATATCTAACTTGCGCCACTTAGTGCCATATAAATATAAATATAAATATATATATTCAAGAAGTCTAGTAGTAGTAACGTCTCTGTGTCGTCAACTGTCAAATCAAATAAAGAAAGTACACATCAATTATATTTTAACAATTATTATTCTCAGTTTTCAAATGTAACTGGATGGATTATAAATAATACATAGAAATACATAAATAAATGTTCTTCTCTCATTTCAAGTAAAATAATGGCTCCATCTAAAAATAAAATACACAAAAAAGAACTTTTGAAAAACTTACATCTTAAAAGAAAGTGCTTGATTTTATAAAGATGAGCCTTGTGTCTGAGGCTGCTGACAGGTATTTGCTTGATTTGTTCACATAACTCTTCTTTTTGTTTCCCCTCAAGTAAAGTTCCAGCTGCACTCATGCCCTCCTTCACAACCTCTCCATCAGTGAACGGCTTTATGTTGACCCAAAATCCAAGAAACGTTCAGGGAACATTCGTAAGCACGTCGTTGGGCAGTGAATGAATGTGTTAATATTCTGGTGGAACGTTCATATTGGGCTCTTAAATGGTTTATTTTCTGTGCCCTCAGTTCGGATTGGAGTGGGTATGTTTGGTCTCGTTTCACATCGTCTCTTTGAATAATGTCCACGGTATCTGAGCATATGAGACAGAGTGGTTTAGTAGCGCCAGCAGGAAGAATGAACAAACACGAGTCCGTCCATTCTTTGTTAAAGCTGTCTTCGAGGTCCACCTTTCTCTTTTTAGAGCACGCCATGTTAACTTCTCCGACTTACTCACTTCTCTCACTGCTTCTCTCTCACTGCTCTCGCTCCGTCTCCGCCTGTCTGCGTGATCTCACTCCACTCACGATGCATTTTGGAATAAACATTCGATTGGCTGAGTAGCGTCACGTGAGATTATTTACATGTCTGTGTGGTGAAGCCTGACCGGAGTGGCTTCTGAAGTGGTAGGAGGCAGACACGAGAGACTTTGTTCCAATAACAAAAAGGTGTTTTATTTACAAAAGTGCCCTGCTACACGTGTAACCAAACAAATAAACAAACATTTAACTTAGCTTAACTAAATAAAACTCAACTCATCATAAAATAACATACGTGCACACAGCTACACACTGATCTTCCTCTCCCCTGTTCAGTCAAAGTCATCTCCTTATATTGAGCCTCCTATCAGCAGGATTTAGTTCTCCCCCCTCCCAGACTTGGTCCGACCCAATGACATCATCCAGTGTACAAATAGAGGAAATAGCCGGGTGCCTCCCCCTTTAGTCTCTGGAACACATGGTGGGTATGGTAAACAAACAATTTATATGCATGGTTAGATATATAGATGAATGTAATATGGGGACAAATGGTGTGTTCTCACCCACTTTGTCACAGTCTGTAATTGGTCGGTGTGTTTCCTGAACTGATGAATGAATGAATGAATGAATGAGTGCCGTAAAGGCCAGAAAAGCTGCGCAGGTTAAAACAGAAGCGCTCCGCCAAAATGTATAATTCTTAATTATCCATCAATTATACGTCCAGGTCCGGATCGGACAGCCTATTGGCGACCCCTGGTCTAGACCAAGAAATACTGCTCGGGGGTATCAGGCATAGTTTTGAGTTTCCCTAAGTATGTCAGAACCGGGTCCCAGGTGGAGAAGAATTTGTTCCTTGACCCCCTAAGTGAGTATTTTATTTTCTCTAATTATATGAATTGCATCAGGTCACTAAACCACATAGTTTAGTCCTTCGGTGGATTTGTTGATTTCCAATGCAACAATATTCTTCTACGAGCATAAATGCCATGATGTCTTTATGTCTTTTCTTATTGTAGTGTTGTCTATCTGTGACACCAAATATAGCTGATGCTGCATTGGGTTGGAGATCAATATTAAGAGCCTCAGATAATGTTTTAAAGATCACAGACCAGTAAGATGCCAGAGCAGGGCATGACCAAAACATGTGAGTTAAGTTGGCAGTTACATCTGAATCAGGGTACATTTTAGCTAATCTTGCTTTTGAGAAATGAGCTTGATTCAGAACTTTGAATTGTATTATGCTAAGTGTTGCACAAGAGGAACTGTCATTCACTCTTTGTAAAGCACCGTTCCACATGTCTTCTTCTATGTCACCCCCGTAGCTCACCTTCCCAGTCCGCCCTTATCTTCGCCAGGGTTACGTTTTTAAGAAAGGTTATACAGTCATGTATTCTTATATCTAAGCCTGACACTGAAGAGATGTTTGGAAAGTCAGGGTCATGACACTTAAGGAAGTGGCGGATTTGGAAATATTAAAATAAGCTGGACCGAGGAAAGCTAAATTAGTGTGATTAAAAACACCAGACCTCTGCTGTAAACATTGTGTAGACGCCATATTGTTGTGCTAGTACAGACGCGTAGAGGAACTAAAGCTTCCTAATGACTAACAACACGGTGAAAACTTTCAGCTACATTGTGGGACTAACTACTTAACTCGCTCACTGACTACACAACCAAGCTAAAAACAAAACAACATATGAGAATAATTATGTTTTTCTTAAACATTTTCATACATACAATGAAGGTTGCACAAATTGTTTTTGCTTTAAGTTAAATTTGAGAGGTGGTCAGTAATGTGTCTGTACTTCATTCTGTCCTGCAGACGTCCAGCAGCTGTTGGTGTTTAAAGAAGAGGTTCCCCCTGAGCAGCAGGAGTGGAGCTCCAGTCTGGACAAGGAGGACCCAGAGCTCCCACACATTAAAGAGGACCAGGAGGACCCAGAGCCCCCACACATTAAAGAGGACCAGGAGGATCCAGAGCCCCCACACATTAAAGAGGACCAGGAGGACCCAGAGCCCCCACACATTAAAGAGGACCAGGAGGACCCAGAGCCCCCACACATTAAAGAGGAACAGGAGGAACTCTGGACCAGTCAGGAGGGAGAGCAGCTTCAAGGTCTGGAGGAGGCTGATATCAAGTTCTCATTCACTCCTGTGAAGAGTGAAGATGATGAAGAGGAAGCTCAGTCCTCACAGCTTCATCAAAGACAAACTGAACAGATGGAAACAGAAGCTGATGGAGAGGACTGTGGAGGACCAGAACCAGACAGGAACTCAGATCCAGAACCTGATACTGATGAGGAGACTGAACCTGATGACAGTGTTGACGTTGAGTTTTGGAAAGAGACCAGGAAACATCAGTCAGGGTTCACGTACCAGAGGAATAAAAAGGTCTCTGCAAATGATGGATTTAATAGCAACAATAAACCATTCAGCTGCTCTGATGACGAGGCTGAAACTGAACCCAAGACTGATGAAGGAGTTGAAGGTGATCGACCTCAATCAGGTCTGAAGCATCTGAACAGTGAGGAAGTCTCTGTCAGAGATCCAGGACGTAACACTGACATGAAACCTTTCAGCTCCTCTGTGTGTCACGAAAGATCTGAAGACAGTCTCACTCTGCTGACGCACAACAACCCCCCCACAGGAGAGAAACCATTTGGCTGCTCAGTGTGTAACACAGACTGCAGTGACAGCGAGTCTTTAGTTCAACACATGAGGATCCACACAAGACGAACGCGGTTCAGATGCCAAACTTGTGGTGAAGAGTTTGCATGGAGGAGGTATCTGATAAAACATCTGGAAGTCCACAAAATCTACAGATGCAGTGTTTGTGACCAAAGATTCATTTGGCTTTGTCAGCTGAAATACCATAAATGTGTTGGTCGTCGTTCCTCAAAGCTTCATCAAACTGAGAACAGAGAGGCAGAACCTCCAGCCAGCAGCTCAACTGAACAGATGGAAACAGAAGCTAATGGAGAGGACTGTGGAGGACCAGAACCAGACAGGAACTCAGATCCAGATAGACATCCAGAACCAGAAACTGTTGACAAGACTAGAGACTCTTCTGAACCTGAGACTGATGACAGTGACGACTGGAAGGAGATCTAATCAAGAGTGTTCTTCTCTTAAAGTAAACATCTGGTGTGGGGTCCCACAGGGATCAATCCTGGGTCCTCTTCTTTTTCTTAATAATATAAATGACCTAGTTTCTGTCTCCCAAACCAATGTGTTTCTATATAATTCAAAAACTTTAAATTCAGATGAATGTAATTAACACAGAGATGTGCAGGGATGGTGAATAAGCTCTTTTTATATCCAGAACACTCATTTAAAAAATGTGTTGTGGCTAAAAATAAGAACGAGTATAGAGATAAGGTAAAGATACATATTGATGGTGTGCCCACCTGTTGCAGCTGTCAATGTAATAATCAGCACAAAATGGAAGAAAACCAGGAGTGCGTAACCTAATAACAGTTTTTAGCATGATGTAATAAGTTTTTACGTCACAAAAACTATTGCATTATATACTAAAAAATAGTAGAATAATGTATGAAATTCAGCGCATTGTGTAATAACAACAGAAGAGTACCCTTTTAAAGTAACCTCCAAGTTTTACATGTCACAAGTGGAGTCATTGGAGACATTTTCATCAATAATTTCCAAATCATTACATTACATTACAGTCATTTAATGTAATCAGTGACAAACGTCAGGAATACAAGAAATCCAGTGACTTTTGGAGAAGATTCTGGGAGATTCTTAGCATGTGAAATAATTCTCTGTTCTCCATCTCTGTGCTCACCAGTTAACATTGTATCGAATGTGTTGTTTTTTAAATATTTGAAGCTTTGAATGTCTGTCGTCATGTTTTACGATGTTATCACCCTAAAAAACGTGTTATTGTGGTTGTATAAATGTATAAAAGCTCAGCGCGTCGTCCTTTAACTGCAGGTTGGCGGTTGAATTCTCTTTAATGGTGCTGTTAGATTGCTGCTGGACCGCTGCCTCCTTGTGTTTGTTGACCGTTGTGAAAACGTTTTTGAAACGCTCAACAACAACAGATCTGGATTGAAGCAGAATATTTCGTGATAAAATCATGTTAATTTTAGAAATGATTAAATCTATCTTTCAATACATTTTGACTTTTGGACTGAGATAATTAGAGAGACGGTAAGTGTTGCTCTCTCTGTGTGTTTGTGTTGAAAAGAGAGAGGTTTATTGATATTAATAATTTGAATGTAAACTGTTCGGTACAGCCTTTGTTATGGATCTGATCTGGATTAAGATATACGAGATAATGTTAAACTTGATGCTGTGATATTTTAACTTTTTTCACACTTTTTGGTGTTTACACATTTTGCAGTAAAATGTTCTCACTCTTCTATAAATGTGTTTTCACATCACGCCGACATCTCCTGGCGATCCGATGTCCCATCAGCGATCTCGAATGAGCTCGAAAAGAGGAACGATTAAAATAGTCTTATTTACCTCTGAGATGTAGTTTGGTAGAATGAAGCGTCATGATAGAGAAACATTCAAGTAAAGTACCTCGAAATTACTAGAGTAAATGTACTTAGTTACATTCCACCGCTGAGCTTCTCTTTTATTGTGAAGGCCAGATGAGCGGAAGTAGTGTTAGTGTTTCCGGGTCTAATGTACTTCGTTACATTCCACCACTCATCTCATCAAAGGACTGCGGGTCAAATGGACTTTTAAAACGCTCTTTTATTGTGAAGGCCAGAGGAGCGTACCGGAAGTGTTGCTAGTGCTTCCGGGTCTCTGGTCTCTATCGGAACACAGTTAGCATGTGGCTGTGTTAGCATGTCAGCTGAGT
The DNA here is from genome assembly GCA_032191485.1 of Leptoclinus maculatus. Classification (NCBI taxonomy): domain Eukaryota; kingdom Metazoa; phylum Chordata; class Actinopteri; order Perciformes; family Stichaeidae; genus Leptoclinus; species Leptoclinus maculatus. The sequence goes on along the minus strand of JAVDOI010000047.1, from coordinate 416,325 downwards.
GTCAATAAGGACACAAACACAGTGTAGTTTTCTTTGGTCTTCTTTCACTCGATCTGTGGAAAATGTCACGTTTCAGGATGTTCAACATGAATTCAAACGGCGGCTCGCGGACCTCTGATTGGACATTTGGAGACAATAATATCCGGATATGAAAAGGAGAAAAGTGCTGGATGTGCTTTTAAAGGCCGACATGGAGCTGCGGAGAGAAGCAGGTTGGTTTTCGTTCTCCTGCTGGAAACATCTGTACTGATCATGTTGTCCGTGCTAAGCTAACGTTAGCCCGTTAGCAGCTAGCTCCTGCTAACGTTAGCCTGTTAGCAGCTAGCTCCTGCTAACAGGCTAGCGTTAGCCCGTTAGCAGGAGCTAGCTGCAAACAGGCTTAGCAGCTAGCTCCTGCTAACAGCTTCTACTGCGTGTTGAGGATCGATTGTTGTTTCTATTCAGTCAGAGATGTTAAAGTGAGAGTACAGAATATTAATATTGTTACGATTGTTTCAGCACTTTGAAATAAAAAGCTTCTTAAATGTAAATATTTCTTCTTTTCTTCTCCGACTGTAAAATAACATGACTGTGTTGTCTCTGATTGACACACTGCTACACCGACTGATGGATCATATAATGTAATAATAATATGATCACATTGTTGGTACAATACACGAGAATGAAGACGCAGAACAACGTCCAAAATATACGTCAGCAGATCTGAAGATACATGAAGTCGATCATAGATCTTTAGCCGAGAGTGTTCTGGTACCAAGAACGCTTCTGAACCCTCTACGCTCCAACATGGTCGATCAACGATTAGCACAGAAGTCCAACAACAAAGCTCCACTTGGGTTCAGATCAGCCCCCCCGATCATTAACCCTGGAGGCCCCCAGTCGGAGACCTTTCTAGAGCTCCACCCAGAGACTCCGATAAGGCCGCGTTGTGGCAGGAATGACGAGAAGAGACGTAGTAGTTGGAGTAGCAGCCAACAGGAAGTGTTTTAATGTACACAAGGTAACATTCAACAAATCCAAAGTATTAGTTCTCACAGCTTACTCTTCTAGTCTAAAGTCAGCCCCTTATGTCTCTTTCCACCAATCAAACCACAAACACAGAACATCTGTTCTCCTCATCATGTCATGCTCTCGTGTCCTCGTCTGGGTCAACGTAACGTTCTAGCAGAACAAATGATACACGTACGGGAAATGTTTGGAATCACTTGGAGTGATGTATGGCGCGCCTTTATCACTTTCTAGGAATGTTCTCATGAAACCAAGTGTGCTAAGTTCAACAAGTTATTGGAGGATTTTCTTCAACACCGGGTACTTCGAGCTGCTGTTCGGTGCGTAGCCACAACCTACAGTCAGACTTCCCCTCAGCGACTCGCTCTTCACCCTCTGGTTCCCCGGGGAGAGGATAGAGTCCAGCTCCTCTCCAGGAGTTTGGTTCCAGAACCAGTGCTGTGCGTGGAGATGAGCTCCACTACATCCAGTTGGTTCCGCTCCACCTCCAGTCTGTGATGCCAGGGGTCCTGAAACATTTACTATTAAATAACAGAACAAATTACATTTTCTCCAGAAACCTCACCAGGTCACTGGACGTTCTCTCACCGCCACTCAAACAAATGTCAAAATAAAAGGTCTTCAGGTTACTGGTCGAATGAAATCCAGCTCGCTGTCTGATTCTGTAGAACGTTTAAACCGTTTGAGAATATTTCATTTGATAATGTAGAGGACGATATTTGATCAAATCATTCCCTCTGTTGGTTTGTTATTTCTGTTTATTGCAGATGTTACGGGCTGTGGTGCTTCCACTCTATTTATAAAGAGCCTGAGAGAGCTGGACGTAGAAGATGTTCACGCTTTAGATCTCCTCCGTCTCTAACGGAGTGATGTGTGAAGTTACTCATCCAGGGAACCGTCCCTCCGTTGCAGGTGGTCCTTCCAGCCGGATCCAGTAATCACTGAAGATGATGGAGTCTGAGGAGACCGACGTCGGAGCCGATCCACCGGTGGTCCACCGGAGACCCCCCAGGGAGACGAGACCTCCACCACACCTGAGACCTCCACCACACCTGAGACCTCCACCACACCTGAGACCTCCACCACACCTGAGACCTCTACCACACCTGAGACCTCCACCACACCTGAGACCTCCACCACACCTGAGACCTCTACCACACCTGAGACCTCCACCACACCTGAGACCTCCACCACACCTGAGACCTCTACCACACCTGAGACCTCCACCACACCTGAGACCTCCACCACACCTGAGACCTCTACCACACCTGAGACCTCCACCACACCTGAGACCTCCACCACACCTGTCTGATGACGCCGTGGACTTCCTCCCAGAGGTCGAGTCACCACAAACACAACCAGGTGAGTCCTCACACCTCTTCAGAACCTCTTCAGGTCTGAACCATGTTTTTATTTAATCGGTTGATTAATGTAACGATTCATTTATTGATTAGCATGAGATTATTTTATTACCTGATTAATCAAACTATTAATTGACCCAATATTAACATAACTTAATTCAATCACCGTATGTCATATCAACCTTCTCCCTCAACTGGAGAATCTTTTACTTCAAACTTAAAAAGTCTTGTCGTTGATTTATTTCATCACTGGATTAATATTCAGTTAATAATATGAAGATAATATCTATTTATTAGTGCTGGGCAAGTTAACGCGTTAACGCATTAATTAATTAACGCTGACAATTATTTTATAGCGTGTTAACGCATTTTTTTATTTATTTTGAAAGTCCGTTGCTCACTGGCAGCGGTGGAGGAATGGAGACTACTGGACATCGCTCCATGTTTAGTTGTGACTCTGGGAACAGAGAGCAGACCGGTCCCAGACCACCTAAGAGTAGGGATGGTTCATAAGGTAGCAGCAGATCAGACATGTATTTTGGCCCTAAACCATTCAGTGCTTTATAAACCAACAGCAGGATTTTAAAGTCAATTCTTTGTTGGACAGGAAGCCAGTGTAAAGACCTCAGAACTGGAGTGATGTGATCCACTTTCTTTGTCTTAGTGAGGACTCGAGCTGCAGCTTTCTGATTGACTTGTTACAGAGACCTGTAAACACACCGTTACAGTAGTCCAGTCTACTGAAGATAAATGCATGGACACGTTCTACCTGTTGAGACATAAGTCCTCTAATCCTTGATATATTCTTCAGGTGATAGGAGGCTGATTTAGTCATTGTCTTGATATGTCTGTTCAGGTTGAGGTCTGAATCCATAACTACTCTAGATTTCTGGCTTGGTTTGAGGTTTTTAACATCAGTGATTGAAGCTGAGCGCTGACTTTCAATCGTTCGTCCTTGGTACCAAAAACAATTACTTCTGTTTTATCTTTGTTTAATTGAAGAAAGTTCTGGCACATCCAGTTGTTGATTTGTTCAATGCATTAACCAGCCCTTGTATAGGATTATAGTCCCCTGGTGATATAGTTATGTAGATGTGTGTGTCGTCTGCATAATTATGATAACACACTTTGTTGTTTTCCATAATCTGAGCTAGTGGAAGCATGTAGATGTTGAACAGAAGAGGCCCCAGTATTGAACCTTGGGGAACACCACATGTCATTTTAGTCAGCTCTGATGTGTAATTAGCTACAGACACAAAGTATTCTCGGTCCTTCAAGTAGGATTCAAACCAGTTGAGTGCTGTGCCAGAGAGTCCCACCCAGAGTTTTAGTCTTTCTAGTAGTATGTCATGGTCGACCGTGTCGAATGCAGCACTGAGATCCAGTAATACTGAGACTGAAGTTCTGCCATTGTCTGTGTTTAAGTGGATGTCGTTGAAAACCTTAACAAGAGCAGTTTCAGTACTGTGGTGCTGTCCAAAGCCTGACTGGAAGACATCAAAACACTTATTTACGGCCAAGAAGTTGTTCAGCTGTTGAAAAAACGCTTTTTCAATTATTTTACTTAAAAGTGGGAGGTTTGATATCGGCCTATAATGTTTCATTGTTGAGTCTAAATTAGCCTTCTTTAGGAGCGGGTTAATAACTGCAGGTTTTAGGGCTTGTGGGAAGACACCTGAGAGAAGGGATGTGTTTACAATGTGTAAAAGATCAGTGGTCATGGAGTTTGAAATACTTTTGAAAAAGCGTGTTGGTAGAATATCCAAGCAGCAGGAGGATGACTTCAGATGTTGTATAATGATGTTATTCACAGATGGGGACAACACATATCCTGTGGTTGGTGTGGAGGACAACACATATCCTGTGGTTGGTGTGGAGGCACTGACTGCTTGTCAGTAAAAAAGGAGTCACATTGATTGCATGTCCAGGTGGATTGGAGCTCAGCAGCTACTGACACTGGAGGGTTTGTTAGCCTGTCGACGGTAGCAAATAAGGCGCGTGTATTGTTATTGTTTTTGGTTATGATGTCAGAGAAGAAGGACTGCCTTGCATTTATAAGTTCCAAATTATAATTGTGAAGTCTCTCTTTATAGATGTCACAGTGAACCTGGAGATTTGTTTTTCGCCACCTGCACTCAGCTTTCTGACTCTCGTTTCTCTATTCTGACCAGCGACAACCTTCACTTTAGTGGGTGCAATGGCATCAATAACATTTTTAACTTTAGAATTGAAGCTTCTATAAGCTCATTGACTGAGATGCAAGAGAGGGCTGGAGTGGAGGAGAACTTCTGAATAAATAGTTCACTGGTGTTTTCAGAGATATAACGCTTTTTCACAACCTCGGTTTGGACATTTGTGTGCAAGGAGATTGCACTCAGACGAACATCCGGTTTTCAGAATAAGATGCATCAAAGTATGAATTATATTCACATTAAGTATAAAACATGCTGCCTGCATCTCGTGAGTTAAAGGGAAAATACACCTAAATTGTGCGTAAAGTGTCTTTATTCTTTGATCGCTGGGTAACCATCATCACCTCTGAGTTACAGCATTATATTGATGAACAGTAGAGCTGCATTCACCTGCTCTGACTGTCATGAAGACACAAGACACACATTGAGATGAAACGTGCTGAAACATTGTGTTCATGTTCACAGCAGTGGAACGTTTCACATCCAGTCAGCACACTGAGCACAGATAGTGAAGAGATAGAACTCTACTGTGTGAAGGGAATACTGCTGTTAACAAGAACCGGATGTGTTTAAAGTGTTTACAAACCAAATGTTATTGTCCTGTTGTTCATATAGCAGTACTTTAAAATAAAAGTGAAGCAATACACTACTTTTGAATTCATTATTGAACTTTGCCATAACAATGAGATTAATCAAGATAAAAAATTGTAATCGTTGCCCACCACTAATATATATACATGTGTGTGTGTGTGTGTGTGTGTGTGTGTGTGTGTGTGTGTGTGTGTGTGTGTATATATATATATATATATATATATATATATATATATATATATATATATATAACGTGTTCCTCTTCATCACGTGTTCCTCTTCATCACGTGTTCCTCTTCATCACGTGTTCCTCTTCATCACGGGTTTCCTCTTCATCACGGGTTTCCTCTTCATCGCGTGTTCCTCTTCATCGCGTGTTCCTCTTCATCACGTTTCCTCTTCATCACGTTTCCTCTTCATCACGTGTTCCTCTTCATCGCGTGTTCCTCTTCATCGCGTGTTCCTCTTCATCACGTGTTCCTCTTCATCACGTGTTCCTCTTCATCACGGGTTTCCTCTTCATCACGGGTTTCCTCTTCATCACTTGTTTCCTCTTCATCGCGTGTTCCTCTTCATCACGTGTTCCTCTTCATCACGTGACCTCTTCATCACGTGTTCCTCTTCATCACGTGTTCCTCTTCATCACTTTGTTAGCCGTCACTGGTCTTCCAGGTGAGATAAAGGTGATCACAATGGGCTCACCTTTACAGGGACTTTACTCTGGATCATCTGTGACTCAGTGGCATCGCTCTCTTTCTTTTGCCCCCCCAAGGCCCCTCCCTCCTCTAAGGCTTCGTTCCCAAGCAGCTCAAGAGCTTTCCAGAGCGACCGCCATACGAAGCTCCTGCAGCTTCCAGGTTCCAACCCTTCAGTTGGCTCTGGAAGATGAGGGCCTGTTATTTAGGGGTGTAACGGTTCACAAAATCCACGGTTCGGTTCGGTACGGTACAGTGGAGCCACGGTTCGGTACGTTTTCGGTACGTTTCGGTACGTTTTCAATACAGTAGAAAACTATAAATGCCAGAGAAACGTACTTGATTTTAAAATATATTTATTCATTAAAACTAACATCATAAAGTTATTCTTTGAACAATGATGGAACTATACCTGAGTGACCCATCTTCTGGGGTGTCTTCTTAGCAGCGTGTAAAATAAAAACAGTTTCTTATGAAAACTAAAATGTAGCATTGTTTGCTGTAGTTTTAAACAAATAAAAGAAACAATCCTGTTTTATATGGAACTATGTGTGTGTGTGTGTGTGTGTTTCTACTCAATGTTTAAGTTTTTTTTCAGAAAGATGAGAATGTCTATATATATATAATGTATATATACACTATATTTATCCCTTTATGGGGGACATTTTTCTCTGCATTTGACCCATCCCTGTATATAGGGAGCAGTGGGCTGCCAATGACAGGCGCCCGGGGAGCTAGGGGTTCAGTGTCTTGCTCAGGGACACTTCGACACATGACACGGCCCAGTCAAGGATTGAACCTTCGACCTTGCGGTTACCAGACAACCCTCTTAACCCAGGGAGCCACGGTCGCCCCCTTAAAAAAAAAAAAAAAAACTATGAACGGTTCGTTCGGTTCGTCATGCGTACCGAACCGTGAGCCTCGTACCGAACGGTTCAATACGAATACGCGTATCGTTACACCCCTACTGTTATTTCTTTAGCTTGCCCTCGTGGACCTCTTCCATTCTCTCTCCCCAGGGTACCGTAAGCTCGGTAAGAACCACCTGCTCGGTACCTTTAGCCCAGAGGACAATGTTGGGTCTGAGGCTAGTTTGGGTTATCTTCTCTGGGAATTTGAGCTTCTTCTTAAGGTCCACTCACATCTCCCTTTCTATGGCCGCATCCTCTTGTTCTTCACCTCTGCTGCTGCTTTTCTCCCCCCTGAACTGAGTAAGTGGAGGAAACCAGGGCGATTAGAAAGTAGTTTTATCTCCTTTATTGTCTTCTCCACACCAGCAGCCAACTGTGTCAGAATCTGTTCATGTCTCACCGGAATTTCCCATCGGCCATGCTTGACACAAGGAGAGGACATGGCTCCTGCAGAGCATGCAGCTGTTGTACACTGCTAACCTCCATGTGTGGGTTTGACGGAGTGAAACCCAACATAAACTTTATCCGATGTCCTTCCATGCTCCAGATGTCCTGCCGGGTCAGTGCCCAGCTGCTTGTTTATGGCTACAGCCTTGACATGTCGGGTTCCCTGCTCTGCCTTGTTGACCTCCCTTCACGCCTAACCGCTCCTTCAGGTTAGCATTGATCCAACCTGGTGGAGCACCTCAGAGGTACTCTGCTCTGGGCCACTGACCCGACGATGTTGACATGATGCAGGCCATCCTCTGCTGGCTGACCACTTAGAACCTGTTTCGACTTCAATGTCTGCCTGGTGCACTCTTGTATCCTAACTCTCTGATTAAACTGCTGAACCATGGATGTTTTGGCTGTTGCAGCTTTCTGTCTGCGCTCTACAGGCCAACGACGACCAGCCATCTCCTCAGCTACACTTTCATCTTCCTCTCCAGCCCCTCAACAGTGGAAACAGGTACCTCATAAAAGAGCAGCAGCCAGAGCCGTCTGTGAAGCACCTCATGTTGGTTTCCTCTGGACTTATACTGGCCAGGTCAGCCTCTCTTCTCCAGAGCTTTCATCCAGGTTTCAGCTTGAATGAGCATCTCCTTTACACTCGACTTGTCGGTGAGTCCACCCTGTAACACTTCCTCCACAGCTCTTCACCGGTTTCTCTTTCACCGTTGGGATAATCTCCTCTCTGATTTTAAAGCGACACCTTTTCCTGGACACGCCCTCTCTTCAGTACTAGTAACTTACTAGTACTTTGCCCAATCGGTGAGATCGACCAAGTCCTCCAGGTCCACAGGTTCATCTCCCTTTAGGTGCTGATCTGTGATCATTCGGTCGTCCATGAATGTCCTGATGGATAACAGTTGGCAGTACTGCATCCCGATGTAGCATCATCACTGCTACTACTACTACTACTACTACAGCTGCTACTACTACAGCTGCTACTACAACTATAGCTGCTACTACTACAACTATAGCTACTACTACTACAACTATAGCTGCTACTACTACAACTATAGCTACTACTACTACTACTACTACAACTATAGCTGCTACTACTACAACTATAGCTGCTACTACTACAACTATAGCTACTACTACTACTACTATAGCTACTACTACGACTATAGCTGCTACTACTACAACTATAGCTACTACTACTATAGCTGCTACTACTACTACTATAGCTGCTACTACTACAACTATAGCTACTACTACTATAGCTGCTACTACTACAACTATAGCTGCTACTACTACAACTATAGCTGCTACTACTACTACAGCTGCTACTACTACAGCTGCTACTACTACAGCTGCTACTATAGCTACTACTACTACAACTACTATAGCTGCTACTACTACGACTATAGCTGCTACTACTACAGCTGCTACTACTACAGCTGCTACTATAGCTACTACTACTACAACTATAGCTACTACTACTACTACTACTATAGCTACTACTACTACTACTACTATAGCTGCTACTACTACGACTATAGCTGCTACTACTACAACTATAGCTGCTACTACTACAACTATAGCTACTACTACTACTATAGCTACTACTACGACTATAGCTGCTACTACTACAACTATAGCTACTACAACTATAGCTGCTACTACTACAACTATAGCTACTACTACTACTACTATAGCTACTACTACGACTATAGCTGCTACTACTACAACTATAGCTACTACTACTATAGCTGCTACTACTACTACTACTACTATAGCTGCTACTACTACAACTATAGCTACTACTACTATAGCTGCTACTACTACTACTACTATAGCTGCTACTACTACAACTATAGCTGCTACTACTACAACTATAGCTACTACTACTATAGCTGCTACTACTACAACTATAGCTGCTACTACTACAACTATAGCTGCTACTACTACTACAGCTTCTAATACTACAGCTGCTACTACTACAGCTGCTAATACTACAGCTGCTACTACTACAGCTGCTACTACAACTATAGCTGCTACTACTACAACTATAGCTGCTACTACTACAACTATAGCTACTACTACTACGACTATAGCTGCTACTACTACGACTATAGCTGCTACTACTACAACTATAGCTGCTACTACTACAACTATAGCTACTACTACTAAAGCTGCTACTACTACAACTATAGCTACTACTACTACTATAGCTACTACTACTACTATAGCTGCTACTACTACAACTATAGCTGCTACTACTACAACTATAGCTGCTACAACTATAGCTACTACTACTACTATAGCTACTACTACTACTATAGCTGCTACTACTACAACTATAGCTGCTACAACTATAGCTGCTACTACTACTACTATAGCTGCTACTACTACAACTATAGCTGCTACTACTACAACTATAGCTGCTACAACTACAACTATAGCTGCTACTACTACAACTATAGCTGCTACAACTATAGCTGCTACTACTACAACTATAGCTGCTACTACTACAACTATAGCTGCTACTACTACAACTATAGCTACTGCTACTACTACTACTACTATAGTACTACACACACAGACACGTGCGCGCAAACACAGGTGAGCACACCAGCGGACAGAGCGCGCGCTTCGCTAAGTACAGGAAAGACGCCCAAGGCCCTGTGCTGTGCCCCCCAAAGCTGTAAACCTAGGGGAACACTGAGCTACGACTACAGCTACTACTATTACAACTATAGCTGCTACTACTTTTACAACTATAGCTTTACTTGATATACTAGTCCTAGTCTTAATAAGTCTTTATATTTATATAATCTAACCCTAACCCAGAGTAACAAACTCACTGTATTTTTTAACTATTCACAAATTGACTCTATTAACTGTTTTGTGTGCATTTGTTGTTTGTTCTCATACAAAACACATCTCACTTTACTGACTCACTCTACATATTGTTTGTCTTTATGCATTAATTATGCAAGCTTGAAGTTTACCAAATCTCCAAATTTAAACATCTGAGTTCATAAAAGTTATGTATAGTTAAGTTCATGATAGACAACTCTGCCGGCAACTTTCCTCTCAACATGAGCACGGACAAACAGCCCGTCTATTCTAGAGGGTTAAGGAATAAAGAATTAAATAGACTCTGTAAGTAACTGGTATTAATTCTGTAAAATAAGGTTAAATTAAATAATCAAGACAGTTGATAGGTGGGAGTGGTTTACACCCCCTTTCTCAAGGAGATGAAGTCAGAAGACGTCGGAGGACTCGTCTCTTTTCTCTTCTACACTTTGACGCTGAAGGTTGATCTCTGTTCCAGCAACTATTGAGAGAAAGAGACTCTAAAAGAAAAGACTTTAATATTTAATACATTTTGAAACTGGTAAAGATGTTATAATGAACCCTGCTGCTACGAAGGGTTTATAAAGAACTTGATCATTTGATTTGTGTGTATATGAAATATTATGTCTCTGTACACCGTGACAAGAACTCCGTAGCAACCCTGAGATTGAGATCTAATTCATTGATATTGATGTTTTCCCTATTTTTCCAAAATTGGTTGGCATCTTAAATGTATGTTGTTAATTCTGTTACCTACACTAACGATGTCTTATGGCGTAAGCTGAGTGCCATCATTCTTTCATACTAATTTATTGTTTTATAGATCATAATTGAGTTATTAATAATTGTGACATGTTTTGATATTAATTATTTATTAACTCTGCTACCAACAATGCTACAGCTACTACTACTACTAGTTATAATAATATTAATATGAATAATTTAAATATATAAATAAAAGTATTTGAGTAAATATACTTTATTTCTCACAAAAACATTCCTTTGTGTCTCTAATAACAGATGAAAACTCCACAGAGCAGCTTCCACATAAAGAAATGTTCTGTCTGTGTTTCAGTTTTACCTACAAATGTACGAAAAGTGATTGTTGGTGAAGAAGAGCAGCAGGAGTGGAGCTCCAGTCTGGACCAGGAGGATCCAGAGCCCCCACACATTAAAGATGAACAGGAGGACCCAGAGCCCCCACACATTAAAGAGGAACAGGAGGAACTCTGGACCAGTCAGGAGGGAGAGCAGCTTCAAGGTCTGGAGGAGGCTGATATCACCAAGTTCACATTCACTCCTGTGAAGAGTGAAGATGATGAAGAGAAACCTCAGTCCTCACAGCTTCATCAAAGACAAACTGAACAGATGGAAACAGAAGCTGATGGAGAGGACTGTGGAGGACCAGAACCAGACAGGAACTCAGATCTAGAACCGGATCCTGATGAGGAGACTGGAGACTCTTCTGAACCTGAGACTGATGACAGTGATGACTGGAAGGAGACCAGAGAACCTCAGTCAGGTTTAAACAAAGTTCATGTCGGAGATTCAAGGTGTAGTGATGGTAAGAAACCATTTAGCTGCTCTGAGTGTGAGAAAAGATTCGGCACCAAGGGAACCCTGAAGGAACATATGAGAATCCACACAGGGGAGAAACCATTTAGTTGTACAGTTTGTGGTAAAAGATTTTCACGAAAGGGGCACCTGACACAACACATGCCGGTCCACACGGGAGAGAAACGATTCAGTTGCAGTATGTGTAACAAAAGATTCTCCTGGTGTTCACAGATCACAAGACACATATGTGTTGGTCGTCAGGCCTCACGGATTCATCAGAGTCAGACTGAGGAGAACAAAGAGGCAGAACCTCCAGAAGCTGATGGAAAGGACTGTGGAGGACCAGAACCAGACAGGAACTCAGATCTAGAACCAGATCCTGATAGCAAGACTGGAGACTCTTCTGAACCTGAGACTGATAACTGGAAGGAGACCAGAGAACCTCAGTCAGGTTTAAACTCTCTGAATAATGATAACATTTCTAGTGAGAAACCATTTAGCTGCTCGGAGTGTGGGAAAAGATTTAGGAAACAGACACATCTGAAGATACACATGAGATCTCACACAGGAGAGAAACTTTTTAGATGCTCAGTTTGTAAGAAATCTTTTCTACAAAGTGAAGACTTAGAGAAACATTTGACATGTCACACAGAAGAGAAAAGATTCAGCTGCAGTGTTTGTAAGGAAACATTTGTCTGGCGTTACCAGGTCAAAGATCATGAATGTGTCGGTCGTCAGTCCTCACAGCTTCATCAAAGACAAACTGAGGAGAACAAAGAGACAGAACCAGACAGGAACTCATATCCAGATAGATATTTAGAACCAGATGCTGATGTCAAGACTGAACCGTCCTCTGAACCTGATGACAGTGTTGACGTTGAGTTTTGGAAAGAGACCAGGAAACATCAGTCAGGGTTCACGTACCAGAGAAATAAAAAGGTCTCTGCAAATGATGGATTTAATAGCAACATGAAACCTTTCAGCTCCTCTGAGTGTCACGAAAGATCTGAAGACAGTCTCACTCTGCTGACACACAAGAACCCCGCCACAGGAGAGAAACCATTCGGCTGCTCACTTTGTGGTCAAATATTTAACGAGCAGGAAAGCTTACTTTCTCACATGACACGTCACTCAGGGGAGAGACCTTTCCGCTGCTCAGTGTGTAACACACACTGCAGTGACAGCGAGTCTTTAGTTCAACACATGAGGATCCACACGATCCAAACGCGGTTTAATTGCACAATTTGTGGTGAAGAGTTTGCATGGAGGAGATATCTGACAAAACATATGGAAGTCCACACAAAGAAGAAATTCTACACCTGCAGAGATTGTGAACAAAGATTCACCTGGTACAACACGCTCAGAAACCACAGATGTGTCGGTCGTTGTTCCTCACAGCTTTATCAAACTCAAACTGAGGAGAGCAGAGAGACAGAACCTCCAGAAGGTGATGGAGAGGACTGTGGAGGACCAGAACCAGACAGGAACTCAGATCCAGATAACAAGACTGGAGACTCTTCTGAACCTGAGACTGAGGACAGTGATGGTTGGAAGGAGACCAGAGAACCTCAGTCAGGTTTAAACTCTCTGAATAATGAGGAAGTTTCTAGTGAGAAACCATTCAGCTGCTCTGAGTGCGGGAAACGATTTGGCACTCGGAGAAATCTAAAGGTACACATGAGATCTCACACAGGAGGGAAACCATTAAGCTGCTCAGTTTGTGAGAAATCTTTCACACAGAGTGGAAGTTTACAGACGCACATGAGAATCCACACGGGAGAGAAACTGTTCAGCTGCAGTGTTTGTACCAAAACATTTTTCTGGCATCATCAGATCAAAAACCATAAATGTGTTGGTCCTCAGTCCTCACAGCTTCATCAAAGACAAACTGAACAGGTGGAACAAGAAGCTGATGGAGAGGACTGTGGAGGACCAGAACCAGAAAGACATCCAGATCCAGATAACAAGACTGGAGACTCTTCTGAACCTGAGACTGAGGACAGTGATGGCTGGAAGGAGACCAGAGAACCTCAGTCAGGTTTAAACTCTCTGAATAATGAAGTTTCTAGTGAGAAACCATTCAGCTGCTCTCAGTGTGGGAAAAGATTTAGCCACAAAGGAAATCTGAATAGACACACGAGAACTCACACAGGAGAGAAACCATTCAGCTGCTCTGTGTGTGGTAAAGCTTTCAACGTACGTTCGTCTCTGAAGGTGCACATGAGATGTCACACAGGAGAGAAACCATTCAACTGCTCAGTTTGTAGGAAGTCTTTCACACAGAGGGGAAGTTTACAGACACACATGGGAATCCACACAGGAGAGAAACCGTTCAGCTGCTCGGTGTGCAAGAAAAGATTTCTAACCAAAGCACAACTGAAGAATCACACGATGAATCACACCGGAGAGAAAAGGTTCTCCTGCAGTGTTTGTGACCGAGGGTTCACCTGGTACGACCAGCTCAGGAACCATCAGTGTGTCGGCCATCGGTCCTCACAGCTTCATCTTCATCAGACCGAGAACAGAGCGGAAGAGCCTCCAGCCAGCAGCTCCACTGAATACATGGAAATAACAACTTCTTCTATGAGCAACAACATAGATCTGGCATAAACTTTTTAGTTGTAGTAAATTTAGTTCCTATGTTTTCTCTGGTTCAAAAAACTCTCGAAACCATTGAAATCAATAGTTTCGAGAGTTTTTTTATGTCCAATCAGTGTTGATGATTCGACATAAACACTGAAATGAGTCTTTATGGATGATGATGTTGTTTGAGATGTCTTCATTTAGACGAGACAACACAACCAGTCAATGTCTTCGTTGGGACAATTTTCTTTGTTGTACATATTTAATGAGCCATCGACTACTTCTGTCTTATTTTTGTGCATCATAAAAATAAAGAACTTGAACTTGAGCCTTTGTTGTTCGTTCATTGCAGACAGTTCCTTGCTTTGCAGTAGAATAATAAGTTAATTAAATTGAAGCGGCACACTTTAGAATACAAGTGACATCTTCATGTTCAAATCAATTATAGAACGTCAACTAAACATTTTACAGAAAAAAATAAATGTAACGTTATGCTATTATCAAGCTAATGTTAGCTTTAAGTTAACATAACAAGATTCAGAGTCGGTAGCAAACACTAAATAAGGTTTGACAGTGTGTTTAACCACAAGACTAGCGAGCTATCAGCCATGTCTTTTCTTTTTTGTAATATAAGAATAACAACTCTGTTACATAACACAATCATATCAACACAACCAAAATAGCCGTCGTGAAAAAGTACCTTTTGCCATTTCCGTTTGAATGGCCTCTGGGCTCAGTGGGTGTCGGCCTTCTCCAGGGTTTCCTCTTGTCGGGGGAAGGAGAGTAGCCGGTTTGGGGACCTCAGAATTGTCTCTTTGCAAACGATGTGGTCCGGTTGGCTCCTTCAGAACGTGAGCTTCAGCAGCACTGAGACGTTTTGTAAAATGTGAAGCATTTAGGATGAGCCATGATTCACTGCCGGTGGATTGCACCCTCCGGGTTTGGAGTGAGTCATTGCCCCAAGAGTTCACCTATGGTCATAGATGGGGAAGGGCCTCTTCTTTAACACCTTTGTGGGTATTCTGGCTCCGTCCATGACACCAGAGTCCTGAAGAACAGCAGGATCTACAAAGAGGCTCTGTATCCTCCCTCAGGTAAGTCTGAATTAAGTTGTAAATACATCAATAACCATCAGTTACTCAAAGAAATAGTAATTACTGTCACACTCTACAGGATACTTTGTTTTGGGTGATGGTAGTAACGTATATTTCTAATTTGCCTTTTAAGTTTGTGTTGTGCAATACTCTTCTAAAGTATATTAATTAAAGTAATTTGTTTGCTGTATACAAGCCTCTTCTTTTAAAAAGTCCAGACCATACGCAGCTGTTTGACCCTATTCGGATGACTTGGTTGTTGAAATGATCACCCGAACAATAATAATGATGTCATGAACAAACGATGAATAAAGGATAAAGGATAAGGATGTTTATTGTCATTGTAAAAACATACAACGAAATTAAGTTGGCGACTCAGTCAGTACAGCAAGCAACAGTTAAAAGGTGTATAAAAAACATTAAGACAAGAAGATTTAAAACAAGACATTAAATAAATATATACAAGATAAAACACAGGCATCAATGGCTTAAAAGTGAAAAAGGTGCTTGGTTAAAGTGTCGTGTTATTGACTATTTTTATTTCTATTTCACCGCAGCACTGTCCGGTGTGAGCTGGGTGGGGTGGTGGGTGGGGGTGGAAACCGCTCTGGGGAAAAAGCTGTTCCTCAGCCTGTTAGTCCGGGTTTTGATAGTCCTGTATCTCCTTCCTGATGGTAGTGGAACAAACAGAGAGTGACCCGGGTGTGTGATGTCTGTACAGATGTTTCTGGCCTTCTTCTGGAGGCGGCCAGCATACAATCCTCTGTGCTGTTTTAACCACACCATATTACCCTACTAGAGAGCACCATCATATCTTAAAGAGCTTATAGTACCATATTACCCTACTAGAGAGCACCATCATATCTTAAAGAGCTTATAGTACCATATTACCCTACTAGAGAGCACCATCATATCTTAAAGAGCTCATAGTACCATATTACCCTACTAGAGAGCACCATCATATCTTAAGGAGCTTATGGTACCATATTACCCTACTAGAGAGCACCATCATATCTTAAGGAGCGTATAGTACCATATTACCCTACTAGAGAGCACCATCATATCTTAAGGAGCTCATAGTACCATATTACCCTACTAGAGAGCACCATCATATCTTAATGAGCTCATAGTACCATATTACCCTACTAGAGAGCACCATCATATCTTAATGAGCTTATAGTACCATATTACCCTACTAGAGAGCACCATCATATCTTAAGGAGCTTATAGTACCATATTACCCTACTAGAGAGCACCATCATATCTTAAGGAGCTTATAGTACCATATTACCCTACTAGAGAGCACCATCATATCTTAAGGAGCTTATAGTACCATATTACCCTACTAGAGAGCACCATCATATCTTAATGAGTTTATAGTACCATATTACCCTACTAGAGAGCACCATCATATCTTAATGAGTTTATAGTACCATATTACCCTACTAGAGAGCACCATCATATCTTAATGAGTTTATAGTACCATATTACCCTACTAGAGAGCACCATCATATCTTAAAGAGCTCATAGTACCATATTACCCTACTAGAGAGCACCATCATATCTTAATGAGCTCATAGTACCATATTACCCTACTAGAGAGCACCATCATATCTTAAGGAGCTTATAGTACCATATTACCCTACTAGAGAGCACCATCATATCTTAAGGAGCTCATAGTACCATATTACCCTACTAGAGAGCACCATCATATCTTAAGGAGCTCATAGTACCATATTACCCTACTAGAGAGCACCATCATATCTTAAGGAGCTCATAGTACCATATTATCCTACTAGAGAGCACCATCATATCTTAAGGAGCTCATAGTACCGTATTACCCTACTAGAGAGCACCATCATATCTTAAAGAGCGTATAGTACCGTATTACCCTACTAGAGAGCACCATCATATCTTAAAGAGCGTATAGTACCGTATTACCCTACTAGAGAGCACCATCATATCTTAAGGAGCTTATAGTACCATATTACCCTACTAGAGAGCACCATCATATCTTAAGGAGCTCATAGTACCATATTACCCTACTAGAGAGCACCATCATATCTTAAGGAGCTCATAGTACCATATTACCCTACTAGAGAGCACCATCATATCTTAAAGAGCTCATAGTACCATATTACCCTACTAGAGAGCACCATCATATCTTAATGAGCTTATAGTACCATATTACCCTACTAGAGAGCACCATCATATCTTAATGAGCTTATAGTACCATATTACCCTACTAGAGAGCACCATCATATCTTAATGAGCTTATAGTACCATATTACCCTACTAGAGAGCACCATCATATCTTAATGAGCTTATAGTACCATATTATCCTACTAGAGAGCACCATCATATCTTAAGGAGCGTATTAGGGTTGTCACGATACCAAAATTATGACTTCGATACGATACCTGCTATAAATATCATGATACCCGATACTTACGATACGATACCAGAATTCGATACAATACCACAAATACGATATGATACTGGTATATTTATCTATAATAGTAATAAATAAAACATCTGTATGGTTCCCTTTTTTACCAGCTTGTTCCTGCCCAGCTTTTTGAACACTTAACTAAAAATAAAAATAATTAGCTCAAGATCCACCCTCAGGCTCCACCAGCATGTAGCCATTTTGCATCAATTGTGTTTCATTTAGTACACTTTTGTGTGCATTGTGACCTCATGATCATATAGACTTGTCGTCACACTAGGCTAAGGCTACTGGTGTTAGGCTGTATATGGGTGAGCTTGGTTCATGTTTATAATCACATTTGCTTAACTGTCGTTCTTTGAACTCTTTGAACTCTTCGGGGTGTCTGTCTGAAAGGTGCTTTGCCATGTTTGACGTGTTGCCTCTCTTGGTCTGTGTGGCTTTGAAACAAGTTTTGCAGACGGGTCTCTGTATGTCAGTGGGCTTTCCTTCACTGTCTGCAATGTAGCCAAAGTACTTCCAGATTTCACTTCTGGCATCTTTTTTTCCAACAAGCCGAGGACGGTCGGCAAAAGCTCCTGCACTTGATGCCATGTCTCCCCTGATCGCTCGCTGTGAGTGAGCGCTGGGTAGCCCCGCCCCCTTACAGTCAATGCGTGCAGGCAGCATGAAAGGGAGCGGAACAGTCAATGCGCTCTGATCGCACGCTATTTTAATGAAGTATCGATACTAAAAATATGCAAAATCGTATCGTTTTCAACGTGCGGGTACCGCGGTACCTTTTTAGTATCGATACACCGTGCAACATTAGAGCGTATAGTACCATATTATCCTACTAGAGAGCTGGTTCAGGTTTGTAGTTAGGGCTAGCTCAGGTTAGTTATTCAAGGGAAATACAACAGCAACTATCACAATATGTTTATGTCCCTCGTTGATAAAACTTGTTCCAGACTTCAGTTTCACTTCTGATACAAAAACTCTCTCCCATTTAATTAATATGTCAAACTTTAATGTGTCAGAATGAAATGTGTCAAAGCAAACAGCCGAACTCGAAATATCTATAAAATAAAAATAATCTTACCAAACATTATAACAGTTTTAAATTTGTAATGTTAATTTTTCGGACACATTTGTCTTCATATAAAATAAATACACAGATTAATGTGTTTCATATCAGGTAAGACTTTCATCAATGACCACCAACAGGACTTCTTGTTTGAACCTCATTCTGGTCTTTTGAGAACGTTACTGTCAGCGTTACTTGCTGTTGTGTCAATAACAGGAAGTTGATAGACATTTGACGCACTAACTTTTGCCTCTCAGAAGTGTGCACTGAAATGTTTCCTCTACTGTGTGAATCATCACGTGCACCTTCAGATTTTTCTTGTTGCCAAACTTTTTCCCTCACTGACAGAAGATATATTTCAGACAACTGAAAGACACTTTGTTCAGAGAGTTTAAACCTGACTGAGGTTCTCTGGTCTCCTTCCAGTCTTCATCAGTCTCAGAAGAGTCTCCAGTCTTATCACCAGGATCCGGTTCTGGGTGTCTATCTTGATCTAATCCGATGAGAAACACACTTAAAGTTTCTGAGCTGATAAAACCAAGTGAATATTCATCTTCAGTCACAAGCACTGAAGCTGGATGGTTTCTCTCCTGTGTGGAGTCGCATGTGTCTCTTCAGATTTCCACTTTCACTGAAAGATTTCCCACACACTGAGCAGCTGAATGGTTTCTCTCCTGTGTGGATTCTCATATGTTTCTGTAAACTATCACTCTTTGTGAAAGATTTCTTACAAACTGAACAGCTGAAGGGTTTCTCTCCTGTGTGAGATCTCATGTGTACTTTCAGATTTCCATTTTCACTGAAAGCTTTACCGCACAGTGAGCAGCTGTATGGTTTCTCTCCTGTGTGTATTCTCATGTGTTTCTGTAGACTATCGCTTTGTGCAAATGACTTCTTACAGAATAAACAGCTGAATGGTTTCTCTCCAGTATGAGATCTCGTGTGTCGCTTCAGATGTGCCTTGAAGCCAAATCTTTTCCCACAGTGAGAGCAGCTAAATGGTTTCTCACAAGTACCACATCTGGACTCACTGACAGAATCATTTGAAGAGTTTAAATCGGCCTGAGGTTCTCTGGTCTCCTTCCAGTCATCATCCTCACTGTCATCAGTCTCAGAAGAGTCTCCAGTCTTGCCAACAGTATCTGGTTCTGGATGTCTATCTGGATCCGAATTCTTGGCTGGTTCTGGTCCTCTGCAGTCCTCGTGTTCAGTTGAGCTGCAGGCTCGAGGTTCTGCCTCTCTGTTCTCCTCAGTTTGTCTCTGATGTAGCTGTGAGGACGGAAGACCGGCACATTTATGTGTTTTAAGGCTGGTGTACCAAGTGAATCTTCTTTCACAAACACTGCAGCTAAATCTTTTCTCCCCTGTGTGGAGGGGCATGTGGCGTGTCAGACTTCCTGCTTGTGTGAAACTTTTACCACAAACGGAGCAATTGAATGGTTTCTCTCCTGTATGAGATTTAATGTGTAACTGCAACAACACTTTCCGGGTGAATCCTTTACCACACGACAAGCAGCTGAAAGGTTTCTCCCCTGTATGAGATCTCACGTGAATCTTTAGATACGTCTTGGTTCCAAATCTTTTCCCACACTCTGAGCAGCCAAAAGGTTTCTCTCCAGCACTACATCTTGAATCACTGACTGAAACATCATCATCATTCAGAGAGTTTAAACCTGACTGAGGTTCTCTAGACTCCTCCCAGTCATCAGTCTCAGGTTCAAAAGAGTCTCCAGTCTCCTCATCAGGATCTGAGTTCCTGTCTGGTTCTGGTCCTCCACAGTCCTCTCCATCACCTTCTGTTTCCATCTGTTCACTTTGTCTCTGATGAAGCTGTGAGGACTGAGGTTTCTCTTCATCATCTTCACTCTTCACAGGAGTGAATGTGAACTTGGTGATATCAGCCTCCTCCAGACCTTGAAGCTGCTCTCCCTCCTGACTGGTCCAGAGTTCCTCTTGTTCCTCTTTAATTTGTGGGGGCTCTGGGTCCTCCTGGTCCAGACTGGAGCTCCACTCCTGCTGCTCTTCTTTAACAACGATCACTTTTCGTACATCTGAATGTAAAACTGAAACACAGAGAGAAAGCTGTTAAAGTAAACCCACACTTACATTAAAGCTGCTTTGTGGAGTTTTCATCTATTAGCAGTAACATGGAGGAATGTTTGCGTAACTAAGTATATTTACCCTAGTAGAACTTAAAAGGAACTTCTTAAAGTACTACTTTACTTTTTATGCTACTTAATACTTCTACTTCACTACATCTCAGTTGACCTGCCTTGTTTTTGCCCTATCAAGACAAGAGACTACATGATGTCTTGGGACTTTTATCATTGGCGCTAATGTTCTTGGGCAAACTTCTCATAACCTACAAAACCCAACCGTCTTGGCAGAGAAGCAACCAGACATTATCTTACTCTGGTTTCAATACCACAGTGGAGAAATTGCCTATCCTCTCGGATCACTCATCAAAAACCTGCCAGAGGACATAAGAGCTCCGAGCCTGGTTAAATCTACCAATGCACAGACAGAAGAATGCAAAGTCTTTGCACAGACTTCGATATCTTATCTGGAGAGCCGAACTTGGACAATGTCACAGACGTTACCACAGATTACAAAACATTCTGTGTTGACACTGTGATCCCAAAAAGAACAATGAAAGTTGGATCAGATGGTGGGGGAGGCTGCCGGACAGACCCTGGTAAACGCAAACGTGTTGTGAGGGTGAACTGTCAAAGAGGTCTTCAACTCCTCAAGGAATTTTCTTGCATCCCGGGGAGGCTGGGGACATGGAATCCGAGCAGGCCATGTTCAAAGCAGCTGCTAGGAGTCGTGGTCAGAAGCTTAAGAACCTGCTGATGGACACCAGCAGTGAAGGAAGCTGTCAAGAAGGAGGCCTTTCTGGCTTGGCTTGCCCAGGGGTCTCTGGAAACAGCAGACAGGTACCGGTTGGCCAGAAAGGCTGCAGCTGCCAAAGCAAAAACCCAAGTGTGGGAGGAGTTCAGGGAGACCATGGAGAAGGACTTTTAGTTGGCCTCAAGGAAGCTCTGGCAAAAAGGGAAAGCAGGGCTTGTCTCAGGCTGAGTTTTACAGAAGAGAACTACGGACCCCGGACTGGGGATATTGTTGAGCGGTGGAAATAACACTTTAAGGAACTCCTAAACCCGACCAACACGTCCTCGTGGAGGAGGCAGAGTTTGAGGACTCATCCATGTGTCCGGCAGAGGTTTTTGAGGTGGTCAAAAAGGACATGGAGTACCGTGGTTGACAAAGTCAAACATGTTTCCAGGGTCGTCTCTCGTCAGTGATCCGGTTTGTGATTGTCATGGACAGGATTTCAAGGCCCAGCTGGGGCAGGAGAGTGTCCGGTTTGGGGACCACATCTCTGCTCTTTGCAGATGATGTGGTTCTATTGGATCCTTCAGAACATGATCTTCAGCAGCACTGGGGAGGTTTGGAGCAGAGTGTGAAGCGGTCGGGATGAGAATCAGGACCTCCAAGTCTGAGGCTGTGGTTCTCTGCCAGATAACGGTGGATTGTACCCTCTGGGTTAATAGTGAGTCACTGCCCCAAGAGAGGGAGTTCAAGTATCTCTGGCTCTTGTTCCCCAGTGAGGGTAAAATGAAGAGTAAGATGGACAAGTGATTCGGAGCGAAGTCAGCAGTGATGAAGACGTTGTACCGGACTGTTTTGGTGACGAGGGAGCTGAACCGAAAGACAAAGCTCTTGATTTACCTTGTCCATCTACGTTCAGACCCTCTCCTGTGGTCATGAGCTTTGAGTAGTGACTGAAAGATCGAGAATACAAGCGGCTGAAATGAGCTTCCTTTGTAGGGAGTCTGGGCTCAGCCTTAGAGATATAGAGAGGAGATCGGACATCTGGAGGGAGCTCAGAGTAGAGACGCTGCTCCTTCAGTTTAAAAAGGGACCAATTAAGGTGGTTCGTGCATCTGATCAGGATCCTCCTGGTTCAACTGGTAAGAGGCCCTCAAGTGAAAAGTATGATATTTCCCTCAGAGATGTAGTGGAGTAGAAGTATCACATAACGGAAATACTCAAGTGCAGTACTAATATTGAATGAAACGCTTTGTGGCCTTTATAATTCATAAAACTTCTCACAGTGTGCTTCATACCTGGTGAATCGCTCCTTTCGCCTCCTAAAAACAGATAACAAATCATAATTAGAACAAAAAAAAATAATAATTACGTTGTCCATCAACTGTTCACTGTTCAATTCAATAAAGGTGACAACATAACTACAGCTGTTCCAAACTCACCTACAACGACCACATCTTTGCCCTGCAACCATTGAACGCCCTCGGACCTCCTCTCCATCCAGAACTCCCGGATCATGTCCACGCAGTACGTGTCCTGGATCTTGGAGAAGGTGGCCGGACTGACGACTCCCATATTCATGAAGCGGAACAGGAGGGCCACTTTACTGTAGTTGTTCCCGCTCAACAAGATGTTCGTCCCGAGCATGAAGTCGCCCGCCAACATCCCGAACTTAAAGGTCGGCTGTGAGGTCCAGCTCCAGACAACGTGACCACGAGGACAAACCTGAACGGGAAGAGACTTATTGACTGAAACCAGTTACAGTGGACAAAGATAGACAATGGATGGACTGCTCTACTAATGTATTAAGGTGATTAGGTTGTGAGACTCACCCATTCAACTACAAAGGCAGTACACCTTTGTTCAATGAGACACTCAAACGGGGGGAGGCCGAAGCACATGAGTCCGGTGGACATCCGGTAGCGACAGCGTTTCACCGGCAGGTGAAGCAGCGTCGCCAGCTGACGAAGGCTCTCCTCGTAGACGATGGACGCGCGAGAACCGACGATGTCTTCCTCGCTCAGGACTTTGTGAAGCTCGGTAGGAAGCTGCATCTCTTCAGGTCCGAGCTTCTCGGGGACGTCGTGGATCGTCTCGTCGTCCATCTTTGGTCTGGTGTCCATAGCGGCTCCCAAACTGAAGGACCAGACAGACAAACAAGTACCAAATTGAAGGGGACATGTTAGGCAAGAAAGAAAACAAGGTTACACAGGTTGAGAGACTAAAGAGTCCTTACCGACCAGACGCCGAAACCACAGGAGGCTCAACTCCCAAACGAGGAGTCCTCCATGGACTTGATGCCAAAGGGCCCTTTTCATATCTGAAACAGGACAAGAGTTCTCATCAAGACCAGGTTTCATCTCGATAAATAAATACAAGTAAAATAAATGTATTTTATGAGATGTTTAGGCCCTTTTAAGGTCCACCGTTGTAGTTGGTATAATGTTGGGATAGCAGTAGTATTACAAGTATTTTATACCTCGACTCCAGTGTTTTAATTATTCTAACCCGTCTGTAGCGGGACCGTGTCCTTCATAGGTGGATTGTTGTTGCGTTCGTAACGTCAGATGAACAAATGCCTCTTCACGCGACGGCTGACGCTTCCGTCTTCCAACCCATTTGGTGACGAGTTATTGTAAATCCCACTGCTCTTCTCAGTAAGACCCGCCCTGCACGGCTGGTTGAGGCGGAGACAACTGGTTGAAGTTACTTCTAGTAGTTAGGGGGGTCAGGAAACAGGACCTGAACAAAATCAGGTTACCCGTATCTCCAGGAGCACGACGCCGACCTCAGCACTCAAACGCTGCACAGGGCGGGTCTTACCAAGAAGAGCAGTGGGATCCATAATAACACAGCTCTTCTCTTGGACACAAGTTCCGGTTTCTCTTTCTTCATCCTCCGGCTCTCGTTTCCGTTCTTGAATGTTCCGCCTCTCTCTGCTGCTAACAGACTGCTATGCTGCTAGCTAGCCGCTATAACATTACCCAGCATGCCGTTCACTTATTACTTTTACAAATTGTTTATGTGTCGCGTTGTTTGACCCAATTAGAGAGAGTTAGTTGTTGGTTATAAGAAACAGTTCTAACCATGAGAGAGAAGGGAACGCTGTTAATAAGAGTCAACTCTAAACACGATTGTTCTGTGTGGCGGTTTATAAAATGATTATCTAGAAAATAAAAGCGGTATGCTGCATGAACTGGTAACCAGTACACACTGGTAGAGGGTCAGAAGTGATGAGTATTGTTGTACTAGTACACACATTGTTTACACCAGAAGAGACTGATAGTTTCATAATTAATTTAGGGCTGGGGGAAAAAAGAATAATCGATTCTTAGATGCATCGCGATTCTCTCTTCAACAATTATGACTCGATGCAGAAAACTTGATTCTCATTGTTATGATCGCACGTAATAATTCTGTGACACTGTCCGTTCTTAACCGCTGCCCCTGAACACAACAGACATAATACATGTTGTCTTGTTTACGTGCTAAGCTATGCTAAATGCTAGCAGAGTTGTGGTAAAGAAGGCTGAGCTAAGCTAGGCTAAATGCTAGCAGAGTTGTGGTGAGGAAGGCTGAGCTAAGCTAGGCTAAATGCTAGCAGAGTTGTGGTGAGGAAGGCTGAGCTAAGCTAGGCTAAATGCTAGCAGAGTTGTGGTGAGGAAGGCTGAGCTAAGCTAGGCTAATTGCTAGCAGAGTTGTGGTGAGGAAGGCTGAGCTAAGCTAGGCTAAATGCTAGCAGAGTTGTGGTGAGGAAGGCTAGGCTAAGCTAGGCTAAATGCTAGCAGAGTTGTGGTTGAGGAAGGCTGAGCATGGTATGCTGACTTAGCCGAAGGGAATTACCCACAAATCATTGCAATGTGACGTTAAACACGAGGTAACCAGTGGACGCATGGAGATGTAAAAAAAAAAAAGGTAAACAAAGAGGACAGATCACGTGTGTTCAGCCTGGAGTATTAAGTTTACTCAGAAACATTAAGGGTTAAAGATGGAACACATAATAAACATGAAATCAGAAGATATTTATTCATCAAATATTTGTCGTTTGACAAAAACGAGTAAATAGATGATATGAAGTTACTTCTCATCTTGTGAGGAAAGAGCCTGAAGAGTTCAAATCAGGGAGTACAACGTATGAAATAAATACACACAATTATACATCATATTTGTTGTTTTCATGGTAACGTGACATGTCCCGTTCATATTTACACCATCTCAAGCCCTCACCAGGTGACGTCAGTAAGTCCTTGAGGGTTCAGGGTTTGAGGCTTTAGGGGGGACACTGGGATTGGGCCTTCATTTTAGCAATGCTAGCCGCTAGCTTGAGCTAACGTAGGCCTCGCGGTAATACTTCCGGGTTAGCACACGTTAGCTGAGCTGCTAGCTGGAGGTTAGCATGTATTACACAGCTACACCGGGACACCGTCACTACCACATGCTACTACTAGTACTACTGCTATTACTACAAAGTACTACGTGTACATGTACACAGGTCGAGTACACACTCACGCATCGAGCAGGAGCAGAGCCAGCTCCGAGTCCAGCTGGAGCCCTTTAGCCGCTCGGAGGGCTCTCCATCTCGGGAACACCGGGCCGACGTTGATCCGGGTCTTGTCTCTCTCTTTGTCGGAGGTCTTCGAGCTGCTCTCCGCCATCTCGCTTCTGCTTTGCTCACAGTTTTCTTCTTCTTCCTCTTCTTCGAGTTTTAATGGCGGTTGGCAAACATCTTTAAGGTGCATTACTGCCACCTGCTGGACTGGAGTATGGATCAGCAAGTTTAGCAGTAAAATAAATACAAAATTACATTCTTTCTACTATTCCTGTTACTTTCAAATATATCCTCTCTGGTGTCTTTGGCCAAATCCCAATGTTCCCCTTACGGACTCACGGACTTTGAGGCGCGCTCCCGCGAAGTCCGTGGTATGCATGGTATGCTGAGTTAGCCTCAGGGAATTACCCACAAATCATTGCAATGTGACGTTAAACAGGGTAACCAGTGGACGCATGGAGACGTGAAATAAAAGGTAAACAAAGAGGACGGATCAGTGTGTTCAGTCTGGAGTATTAAGTTTACTCAGAAACATTAAGGGTTAAAGATGGAACATTAAATAAACATGTAATCAGAATTTATTCATTTATTCGTCAAATATTTGATTTTGTCATTGAAGTTGTTTTGAAAAAACGAGTAAATAGATGATATGAAGTGACCTCATCTTGTGAGGAAAGAGCCTGAAGAGTTCAAATCAGGGAGTACAAAGTATGAAATAAATACACACAATTATACATCATATTTGTTGTTTTCATGGTAACGTGATATGTTGCAGTAAAGTGTTGTCCTGTTCATATTTACACCATCTCGAGCCCTCACAGTCTCTCACACTCAACCACTCACCAGGTGACCTCAGTAAGTCCTTGAGGGTTCAGGGCTTAGGGTTTAGGGGGGACATTGGGATTTGGCCTTCTTCTGCTTCTTCTTCTGCTTCTTCTTCTGGCAGTTGGAAACAATGTAATGGCGCGTTACCACCACCTGCTGGACTTGTCAGTCTCCCGTCCTCTGGTCCTCCTCTCCTCCGGTCTTCCTGTCCTCCTGTCCCTGGTCCTCCTGTTCTCCGGTCCTTCTGTCCTCCTGTCCTCCTGTCCCTGGTCCTCCTGTCCTCCGGTCCTCCTGTCCTCCGGTCCTCCTGTCCTCTGGTCCTCCTGTCCTCCGGTCCTCCTGTCCTCTGGTCCTCCTGTCCTCCAGTCCTCCTGTCCTCCGGTCCTCCTGTCCCTGGTCCTCATGTCCTCCTGTCCTCCTCTCCTCCTGTCCTCCGGTCCTCTGGTCCTCCTGTCCTCCGGTCCTCCTGTCCTTCTCTCCTCCTGTCCTCCGGTCCTCTGGTCCTCCTGTCCTCCGGTCCTCCTGTCCCTGGTCCTCCTGTCCTCCTGTCCCTGGCTCTCCTGTCCCTGGTCCTCCTGTCCTCCTGTCCCTGGTTCTCCGGTCCTCCTGTCCCTGGTCCTCCTGTCCTCCTGTCCTCTGGTCCTCCTCTCCTCCGGTCGTCCCTGTCCCTGGTCCTCCTGTCCTCCTGTCCTCCTGTCCTCCGGTCCGCCTGTCCTCCGGTCCTCCGGTCCTCCTGTCCCTGGTCCTCCTGTCCCTGGCTCTCCTGTCCCTGGTCCTCCTGTCCTCCTGTCCCTGGTTCTCCTGTCCTCCGGTCCTCCTGTCCCTGGTCCTCCTGTCCTCCTGTCCTCTGGTCCTCCTCTCCTCCGGTCCTCCCTGTCCCTGGTCCTCCTGTCCTCCTGTCCTCCGGTCCTCCTGTCCTCCGGTCCTCCTGTCCTCCTCTCCTCCTGTCCTCCGGTCCTCCTGTCCTCCGGTCCTCCTGTCCCTGGTCCTCCTGTCCCTGGTCCTCCTGTCCTCCAGTCCCTGGTCCTCCTGTCCCTGGTCCTCCGGTCCTCCTGTCCCTGGTCCTCCTGTCCTCCTGTCCCTGGTCCTCCTGTCCTCTGGTCCTCCTGTCCTCCTGTCCCTGGTCCTCCGGTCCTCCTGTCCCTGGTCCTCCTGTCCCTGGTCCTCCTGTCCTCCTGTCCTCTGGTCCTCCTGTCCTCCGGTCCTCCTGTCCCTGGTCCTCCTGTCCCTGGTCCTCCTGTCCCTGGTCCTCCTGTCCCTGGTCCTCCTGTCCTCCTGTCCCTGGTCCTCCTGTCCCTGGTCCTCCTGTCCCTGGTCCTCCGGTCCTCCTGTCCCTGGTCCTCCGGTCCTCCTGTCCCTGGTCCTCCTGTCCCTGGTCCTCCTGTCCTCCTGTCCCTGGTCCTCCTGTCCCTGGTCCTCCTGTCCCTGGTCCTCCTGTCCTCCTGTCCCTGGTCCTCCTGTCCTCCTGTCCTCTGGTCCTCCTGTCCCTGGTCCTCCTGTCCCTGGTCCTCCTGTCCCTGGTCCTCCGGTCCTCCTGTCCCTGGTCCTCCTGTCCTCCTGTCCTCTGGTCCTCCTGTCCTCCGGTCCTCCTGTCCCTGGTCCTCCTGTCCCTGGTCCTCCTGTCCCTGGTCCTCCTGTCCTCCTGTCCCTGGTCCTCCTGTCCCTGGTCCTCCTGTCCCTGGTCCTCCGGTCCTCCTGTCCCTGGTCCTCCTGTCCCTGGTCCTCCTGTCCCTGGTCCTCCTGTCCTCCTGTCCCTGGTTCTCCTCTCCTCCCGAGTTCTTCTCCTTCTGCTATCTTCAAATGAACATTGTTCACCTGTTGATTGGAGGAGATCAGTGTGATGTCATAGTCTGGTCATGTGACTCCTAAACCAGACTAAGAGGATTATTGTTCGTCTTCAGTCTCCGGTTTGTTCTGTTTTTATTCTCACAGAGAACAAGAAGAGAGAGAGAGGCTGTGGATGAACACATGATCGATCGATTGATTGATTGATTGACTGATTGATTGACAGATGAAGCTGAAGGTGTGTGCCGTGGGTCTGCTGCTGATTGGCTGCGTCTGTCTGCAGATAATTGACTGCAGTCTGCCCGACTTCACGCCAACATCACCTCGGCTGCAGGTAGGACAGGTGCATGCTGGGAAGAAGTTTAACCCGTGATCTGTGTGTGTGTTTGTGTTTGTGTTTGTGTTTGTGTGTGACCAGCTGTAACTCAGGAACTCTTCTCATAATAAAAATTACAAAAATATAAAATCACTAAAACGACGATAAAAGAACAAGAAACACAAAACTCCAAGAGACACCATGGAAGACACCATGAGGGCACTGTGAGGGACACCATGGGGACATCACAAGGGACACCGCGGGGGACACCGCGAGGGACACCATGGAGGACACCATGAGGGACACCAAGGGGAACACCATGAAGGACACCATGGAGGACACCATGAGGGACACCATGGGGAACACCATGAAGGACACCATGGGGAACACCATGAGGGACACCATGGAGGACACCATGGTGAACACCATGAAGGACACCATGGGGAACACCATGAAGGACACCATGGGGGACACCATGAGGGACACCATGGGGGACACCATGGTGAACACCATGAAGGACACCATGGGGAACACCATGAAGGACACCATGGGGAACACCATGAGGGACACCATGGAGGACACCATGGTGAACACCATGAAGGACACCATGGGGAACACCATGAAGGACACCATGGGGAACACCATGAGGGACACCATGAGGGACACCATGGGGGACACCATGGGGAACACCATGAGGGACACCATGGAGGACACCATGGAGGACACCATGGGGAACACCATGAAGGACACCATGGGGGACACCATGAGGGACACCATGGGGAACACCATGAGGGACACCATGGAGGACACCATGGGGAACACCATGAGGGACACCATGGAGGACATCATGGAGAATAGGACGATTCACGATATTGATGGAGGAAGACAAGCTTGTAAATTTAGTTGCTTTCATGTTGTCATTTATAAATATGAATTATTTAAATGTTCTTTTAATGATTTCTTTCTGTTCGTCAGGTTAAGATTTCTGAGTCAAACGTCGTCACTTCTCTGAAGAAGAAGAACGGAGTCAGTCGACTTCCTGGACTGTGTCAACGCCTGAAGAGACGCAGAATCACCGTCCTGGTAAAAACATCACAGCTCAGGATGTTGGATTAAAGATATGATGTAGAGTTACATCATGTAGATTAAAAATGCGATGTAGTTACCTCTTGTAGATTAAAGATGCGATGTAGAGTTACACCATGTAGATTAAAGATGCGATGTAGAGTTACACCATGTAGATTAAAGATGCGATGTAGAGTTACACCATGTAGATTAAAGATGCGATGTAGAGTTACCTCATGTAGATTAAAGATGCGATGTAGAGTTACACCATGTAGATTAAAGATATGATGTAGAGTTACATCATGTAGATTAAAAATGCGATGTAGTTACCTCTTGTAGATTAAAGATGCGATGTAGAGTTACCTCATGTAGATTAAAGATGCGATGTAGAGTTACACCATGTAGATTAAAGATGCGATGTAGAGTTACCTCATGTAGATTAAAGATGCGATGTAGAGTTACCTCATGTAGATTAAAGATGCGATGTAGAGTTACCTCATGTAGATTAAAGATGCGATGTAGAGTTACACCATGTAGATTAAAGATGCGATGTAGAGTTACCTCATGTAGATTAAAGATGCGATGTAGAGTTACCTCATGTAGATTAAAGATGCGATGTAGAGTTACACCATGTAGATTAAAGATGCGTTGTAGAGTTACACCATGTAGATTAAAGATGCGATGTAGAGTTACCTCATGTAGATTAAAGATGCGATGTAGAGTTACATCATGTAGATTAAAGATGCGATGTAGAGTTACATCATGTAGATTAAAGATGCGATGTAGAGTTACATCATGTAGATTAAAGATGTGATGTAGTTACCTCATGTAGATTAAAGATGCGATGTAGAGTTACACCATGTAGATTAAAGATGCGATGTAGAGTTACCTCATGTAAATTAAAGATGCGATGTAGAGTTACCTCATGTAGATTAAAGATGCGATGTAGAGTTACACCATGTAGATTAAAGATGCGATGTAGAGTTACATCATGTAGATTAAAGATGCGATGTAGTTACATCATGTAGATTAAAAATGCGATGTAGTTACACCATGTAGATTAAAGATGTGATGTAGTTACCTCATGTAGATTAAAGATGCGATGTAGAGTTACACCATGTAGATTAAAGATGCGATGTAGAGTTACCTCATGTAGATTAAAGATGCGATGTAGAGTTACACCATGTAGATTAAAGATGCGATGTAGAGTTACCTCATGTAGATTAAAGATGCGATGTAGAGTTACACCATGTAGATTAAAGATGCGATGTAGAGTTACACCATGTAGATTAAAGATGCGATGTAGAGTTACACCATGTAGATTAAAGATGCGATGTAGAGTTACCTCATGTAGATTAAAGATGCGATGTAGAGTTACATCATGTAGATTAAAGATGCGATGTAGAGTTACATCATGTAGATTAAAAATGCGATGTAGTTACACCATGTAGATTAAAGATGTGATGTAGTTACCTCATGTAGATTAAAGATGCGATGTAGAGTTACACCATGTAGATTAAAGATGCGATGTAGAGTTACCTCATGTAAATTAAAGATGCGATGTAGAGTTACCTCATGTAGATTAAAGATGTGATGTAGAGTTACCTCATGTAGATTAAAGATGCGATGTAGAGTTACCTCATGTAGATTAAAGATGCGATGTAGAGTTACATCATGTAGATTAAAGATGCGATGTAGAGTTACACCATGTAGATTAAAGATGCGATGTAGTTACCTCATGTAGATTAAAGATGCGATGTAGAGTTACACCATGTAGATTAAAGATGCGATGTAGAGTTACCTCATGTAGATTAAAGATGCGATGTAGAGTTACCTCATGTAGATTAAAGATGCGATGTAGAGTTACCTCATGTAGATTAAAGATGCGATGTAGAGTTACACCATGTAGATTAAAGATGCGATGTAGAGTTACCTCATGTAGATTAAAGATGCGATGTAGAGTTACCTCATGTAGATTAAAGATGCGATGTAGAGTTACACCATGTAGATTAAAGATGCGTTGTAGAGTTACACCATGTAGATTAAAGATGCGATGTAGAGTTACCTCATGTAGATTAAAGATGCGATGTAGAGTTACATCATGTAGATTAAAGATGCGATGTAGAGTTACATCATGTAGATTAAAGATGCGATGTAGAGTTACATCATGTAGATTAAAGATGTGATGTAGTTACCTCATGTAGATTAAAGATGCGATGTAGAGTTACACCATGTAGATTAAAGATGCGATGTAGAGTTACCTCATGTAAATTAAAGATGCGATGTAGAGTTACCTCATGTAGATTAAAGATGCGATGTAGAGTTACACCATGTAGATTAAAGATGCGATGTAGAGTTACATCATGTAGATTAAAGATGCGATGTAGTTACATCATGTAGATTAAAAATGCGATGTAGTTACACCATGTAGATTAAAGATGTGATGTAGTTACCTCATGTAGATTAAAGATGCGATGTAGAGTTACACCATGTAGATTAAAGATGCGATGTAGAGTTACCTCATGTAGATTAAAGATGCGATGTAGAGTTACACCATGTAGATTAAAGATGCGATGTAGAGTTACACCATGTAGATTAAAGATGCGATGTAGAGTTACCTCATGTAGATTAAAGATGCGATGTAGAGTTACACCATGTAGATTAAAGATGCGATGTAGAGTTACACCATGTAGATTAAAGATGCGATGTAGAGTTACACCATGTAGATTAAAGATGCGATGTAGAGTTACCTCATGTAGATTAAAGATGCGATGTAGAGTTACATCATGTAGATTAAAGATGCGATGTAGAGTTACATCATGTAGATTAAAAATGCGATGTAGTTACACCATGTAGATTAAAGATGTGATGTAGTTACCTCATGTAGATTAAAGATGCGATGTAGAGTTACACCATGTAGATTAAAGATGCGATGTAGAGTTACCTCATGTAAATTAAAGATGCGATGTAGAGTTACCTCATGTAGATTAAAGATGTGATGTAGAGTTACCTCATGTAGATTAAAGATGCGATGTAGAGTTACCTCATGTAGATTAAAGATGCGATGTAGAGTTACATCATGTAGATTAAAGATGCGATGTAGAGTTACACCATGTAGATTAAAGATGCGATGTAGTTACCTCATGTAGATTAAAGATGCGATGTAGAGTTACATCATGTAGATTAAAGATGCGATGTAGAGTTACATCATGTAGATTAAAAATGAGATGTAGTTACACCATGTAGATTAAAAATGCGATGTAGTTACACCATGTAGATTAAAGATGTGATGTAGAGTTACATCATGTAGATTAAAAATGCGATGTAGTTACACCATGTAGATTAAAGATGTGATGTAGTTACCTCATGTAGATTAAAGATGCGATGTAGAGTTACCTCATGTAGATTAAAGATGCGATGTAGAGTTACATCATGTAGATTAAAGATGCGATGTAGAGTTACATCACTGTCTTGGTCTGTCTCCCTGTCTCTCTCTCTCTCTCTCTCTCTTTCTGTCTCTCAGTGTAATCGGGAGAAGTTCTGTTGGCAGGGGCGGAGTCAGAAGACTCGGTCTGTCCAGGTGTGTCTCTGTCCGCGGGGCTCCAGGTGTTCACACTTCTTTGTTCACAGTCTCTGAAACGATCACTTCCTCTTTAAATCATCAACACAATGTCACTATGTAATACACATGACGTCACTGTGTAGTAAACATGAGGTCACTATGTAGTAAACATGAGGTCACTATGTAGTAAACATGAGGTCACTGTGTAATAAACATGACGTCACTGTGTAGTAAACATGAGGTCACTATGTAGTAAACATGAGGTCACTATGTAGTAAACATGAGGTCACTATGTAGTAAACATGAGGTCACTATGTAATAAACATGACGTCACTATGTAATAAACATGAAGTAATTCTGTAATAAGCATGAGGTCGCTATGTAATAAACATGAGGTCACTATGTAATAAACATGAAGTAATTCTGTAATAAGCATGAGGTCACTATGTAATAAACATGACGTCACTATGTAATAAACATGACGTCACTATGTAATAAACATGACCTCACTATGAAATAAACATGACGTCACTATGTAATAAACATGACGTCACTATGTAATAAACATGACGTCACTATGTAATAAGCATGAGGTCGCTATGTAATAAACATGACGTCACTATGTAATAAACATGACGTCACTATGTAATAAATAACATATATATATATAAAAATATATAAGAATAAAAAAGGGCAGCAAAAAAAAGTAGAACAGATGTAGGTATAAACATGTAACAGCTATATACAATATAAGTATAAATATATCCCCAAATAAAAGTGTATATATATATATATAATACAATAGTGCAAACAGAGGTAGTAGTGCAATATTATTAATTGTTCATGAGAGTGACGGCAGTGGAAAGAAGCTGTTCCTGTCTGGTGGTTTTGGCGTACAGAGCTCTGTAGCTCCTACCAGAGGGGAGGAGTTGAACAGCTTGTGTCCAGGGTGTGAAGGGTCTGCAGTGATCTTTCAGCCCGTCTCCTGACTCTGGAGGTGAACAAGTCCAGGATGGAGGGCAGGCTGGAACCAATGATCCTCTCTGCAGACCTGACAGTCCGTTGTAGTCTGTTCCTGTCCCGTTTGGTGGCCGATCCAAACCACACAGTGATGGAGGAGCAGAGAACAGACTGATGATGGTGGAGTAGAACAGGATCAGCTGCTCCTGAGGCAGGTTGAACTTCCTGAGCTGGAGCAGGAAGTACAACCTCTGCTGGGCCTTTTTCCTGATGGTGTTGATGTTGGGGGCCCACTTCAGGTCCTGGGAGATTGTGGATCCCAGAAACCTGAAGGTCTCCACAGCAGACACGGTGCTGTTGAGTATGGTGAGGGGGGGCAGTGTTGGGGGGCTCCTCCTGAAGTCCACTGTCATCTCCACAGTGTTGAGCTTGTTGAGCTCCAGGTTGTTCTGACCACACCAGAGGACCAGCTGTTCAACCTCCCGTCTGTACGCAGACTCATCACCGTCCCTGATGAGGCCGATGACTTCAGGAGTTTAACAGACGGGTCCTCTGAGGTGCAGTCGTTGGTGTAGAGGGAGAAGAGCAGTGGGGAGAGACCACATCCCTGGGGGGTCCAGTGCTGATAGTCCGGGTGCTAGACCACATCCCTGGGGGGTCCAGTGCTGATAGTCCGGGTGCTAGACCACATCCCTGGGGGGTCCAGTGCTGATAGTCCGGGTGCTAGACCACATCCCTGGGGGGTCCAGTGCTGATAGTCCGGGTGCTAGACCACATCCCTGGGGGGTCCAGTGCTGATAGTCCGGGTGCTAGACCACATCCCTGGGGGGTCCAGTGCTGATAGTCCGGGTACTGGATGTGGTCTTTCCCAGCCTCACCTGCTGCGTCCTGTCTGTCAGGACGTTAGTGATCCACTGACAGGTGGAGGCTGCACAGTGAGCTGGGAGAGTTTGGGTTGGAGTATTGCTGGGATGATGGTGTTGAACGCTGAGCTGAAGTCCACAAACAGAACCCTTGCATATGTCCCTGGGGAGTCGAGGTGTTGCAGCATGTGGTGCGGTCCCATGTTGACTGCATCATCCACCGACCTGTTTGCACGGTAGGCAAACTGCAGGGGGTCCAGCAGGGGCCCTGTGATGTTCTTCAGATGGGTCAACACCAGTCTCTCAAAGGACTTCATGACCACAGACGTCAGGGCGACGGGCCTGTAGTCATTTAATCCTGTGATGGAGGATTTCTTGGGGACCGGGATGATCGTGGAGCGTTTGAAGCATGAGGGGCCTTCACACAGCTCCAGTGATCTGTGTGAAGATGGGGGCCAGCTGGTCAGCACAGACTTTCAGGCACGAGGGTGACACACCGTCTGGTCCCGGTGCCTTCCTGATCTTCCTTCTCTTTGCTACCCTGATCTCCCTCGTCAGTGTGTTCCTGGTCTGGTTGTACAGGATCCTGTCCCCACCTCTGTAGGCCTCCTCCTTAGCCCGACGAAGCTGCCTGAGTCTTGCAGTGAACCAGGTTTATTGTTGTTGAATGTGCAGAAGGTTTTAGTCGGCACACACATGTCCTCACAGAAACTGATGTATGATGTCACAGTGTCAGTGAGCTCATCCAGGTCTGTAGCAGCAGCCTCACAAACACTCCAATCAGTGCAGACAAAGCAGGACTGTAGCTCCAGCTTTGCCTCGTTGGTCCATCTCCTCACAGTCTTCACCACAGGCTTTGCAGATTTTAGTTTCTGCCTGTATGTCGGGAGAAGATGAATCAAACAGTGATCAGAGAGTCCCAAAGCTGCACGGGGGACTGAGTGATATGCGTCCTTTATTACAGTGTCCAGTGGTCCAGTGTGTTTTTGTCCCTGGTGCTACACTTAATATGTTGTCTGTACTTTGGCAGTTCTTTGCTGAGCTTTGCTCTGTTGAAGTCCCCAAGAACACTGAGCAGGGAGTCTGGGTGTTTGTGCTCCATGTTGGTGATCTGCTCAGGTGTTGGAGCTCCTCACTCACAGGCCTGAGGATGTAAACAGACCAGAATGAACGAGGAGAACTCCCGCGGTGAATAAAATGGTTTGCAGTCTATGAAAAGTGTTTCTAAGTGAGGGCTGCATGATTCCTTCAACACTGTGACATCAGTACACCAACCTTCGTTAATGTAGAAGATTCCGCCTCCCCTCGTTTTCCCCGACAGAGCCGTTACGCGGTCCGCTCGGAGGAGTTGGAAGCCCGGCAGATGTAGTGCTCTGTCCGGGATGTGCTCACCGAGCCAGGTTTCAGTGAAGCACAGGGCGGCGGATCTGCTAAAGTCCGTTTAGTTTGTTGAGGAGCAGCAGCTCATCCATCTTGTTAGACAGAGAGCGGACGTTCTCCAGGTGAATTGACGGGAGCGCATTTCTGAGTCCCCCCCGTTTTATTATTGTTGTTGTTATTATTATTTCCATCATCATTATTATTATCATTATTTATTTAAATGAGAAATGAACAGCAGGGGGCGACATAAACCTTCACCGTTGGTTTGTACCCCGCCAACCGGAAGTAGAATAAGAACAACAGGAAGTAGAATATAGAAGCAGCAGCAGCTGGATGCTAACCTGTCGGTCTCGGCGTCTTCAGGACAGATTTGGTACCAGTCGTCTGATGACGTCAGAACACCGACAGCTTTAACGGTCAGTCTGCGGGTTTATTTACGGTCTCTTCTTCTTCTCTTCTTCATGTGTTGATTTAAAGATGGCGGCTGTTTCAGCGGATCACGGCGAGTGTTCAGACCGGGAGCTAAGCTAGCTAACGTTAGCATGCTAACTGTTAGCATTAGCCGGATTGTTTTCTCAGCGAGAGTCTCGCAAATTATTAATACGCCGTTGTGTGAAAACGTCACGGTAAAATAGTTACTGACGTCAAACATTGCGTGTGTCGTCATTCAGTTTTAGTAGAGATGGTTTGGGTTAGCTTGTTAGCTTGTTAGCTGCCCTGCTAACGGTTGACGAAAACAGCAGAGAGAAAGTTTTAGATTAGAAAAAAAACATCAGAGGAATATTAAATATATTACGTCAGCTATTGTTCATAACTTGTGCTAAGCTAAAGCTACATTACAGGTTGTGCTAAGCTAAAGCTACATTACAGGTCGTTCCTTTAATGTAATAAAGGTTTAACATCTCTCTCTTTGTTCCTGAAATAAATGAAGACGAAGGGTGAAAGTCATCTTTTCTATAACACATCCATCTAGTCCTGTATCGGGGGGGGGGGGGGGGGGTAGCTCAATAACTTTAATGTTTATTACAACATTTTATCAGAAAACATATCACAGGAAACAATAAAGTGCATTGTCAGCTTTTCCTGATATAAAACAAACAAAGATGTTGGTTTGAAGTTTGTTTGTTGTTATTGATCAGTTTTATCTTTGTTTGTTTTATCTTTCAGGTTTCAGTCTGGAGCCCTAAAACACTTTCAGTAAGATCACCATGTAGACGGACGACGGCTGAACCGACTTACGGAACCGACAAACAGCTGGTCACTAACTAGTCACTAACTGGTCACTAACTAGTCAGTAACCTGTGCCAGGGTGGCGGTGGCATCGTCCTGGTGGAGGAGCAGGCTGATGGAGAGCGACTGTCGGATCCCTGTGGTCTGTTGTCGGCCTCGAGTCCTCGTCCTCCACGCTCTGTTCTGGGGCCTCGTCTCCCTCAGGTCAGTCTGTAGGTCAGAGGTCAGTCTGTTGTTGTTGTTGTTGTGTCTAACATGTTGTTGTGTTTCAGGGTGTTTGGAGCGGCTCTGCTGAGTGAAGAGAGAACAGGTGAGAACCAATCAGAAACGATCTTTAAACGGCAGCAGAAAGGACTCTGACCTCCCTCTTCTTGTCATCCAGCAGTGAAACAGCTGATCGCCCCCTGCTGGCTGCTGGAGGACTTCGTGGTGACGACAGAGTGTTCACAGTGTAACGCCTTCCAAAGCGTGAGTGATGCTTTTAAAGACCTCGTCC
Organism: Leptoclinus maculatus; assembly: GCA_032191485.1. Lineage (NCBI taxonomy): Eukaryota > Metazoa > Chordata > Actinopteri > Perciformes > Stichaeidae > Leptoclinus > Leptoclinus maculatus. The sequence continues at coordinate 377,670 of JAVDOI010000047.1, read as the reverse complement.
GCAGGTTTACTTAGTAAACAGCTGACTGCAGTAACGATGCTAACGTTGTTGTTGTTGTGTAACAGCTGACTGCTGTGACGATGCTAACGTTGTGTTTCAGAGGTCGTGGTCGTCCTGTGAACTGACGGGATACGTGGAAATAGTCAACTGCACCCGATCCAACCGAGACGAGCACAAGAGGTTTGTTTACTGAACTCTACCGTCTCTTGACTGAACTCTACTGTCTCTTTAAAGAACTCTACTGTCTCTTGACTGAACTCTACCGTCTCTTGACTGAACTCTACTGTCTCTAGACTGAACTCTACCGTCTCTAGACTGAACTCTACCGTCTCTTGACTGAACTCTACCGTCTCTTGACTGAACTCTACCGTCTCTAGACTGAACTCTACCGTCTCTTGACTGAACTCTACCGTCTCTTGACTGAACTCTACCGTCTCTTTACTGAACTCTACTGTCTCTTGACTGAACTCTACTGTCTCTTGACTGAACTCTACCGTCTCTTTAAAGAACTCTACTGTCTCTTGACTGAACTCTACTGTCTCTTGACTGAACTCTACCGTCTCTTGACTGAACTCTACTGTCTCTTGACTGAACTCTATTGTCTCTTGACTGAACTCTACCGTCTCTTGACTGAACTCTACTGTCTCTTGACTGAACTCTACTGTCTCTTGACTGAACTCTACCGTCTCTTGACTGAACTCTACCGTCTCTTGACTGAACTCTATTGTCTCTTGACTGAACTCTACTGTCTCTTGACTGAACTCTACCGTCTCTTGACTGAACTCTACCGTCTCTTGACTGAACTCTATCGTCTCTTTACTGAACTCTACTGTCTCTTTACTGAACTCTACTGTCTCTTGACTGAACTCTACCGTCTCTTTAAAGAACTCTACTGTCTCTTTACTGAACTCTACCGTCTCTTGACTGAACTCTACCGTCTCTTTACTGAACTCTACCGTCTCTTGACTGAACTCTACCGTCTCTTGACTGAACTCTACCGTCTCTTTAAAGAACTCTACCGTCTCTTTACTGAACTCTACCGTCTCTTGACTGAACTCTACTGTCTCTTTACTGAACTCTGCCGTCTCTTGACTGAACTCTACCGTCTCTAGACTGAACTCTACCGTCTCTTGACTGAACTCTACCGTCTCTTGACTGAACTCTACCGTCTCTTGACTGAACTCTACCGTCTCTTGACTGAACTCTACTGTCTCTTTACTGAACTCTACCGTCTCTTGACTGAACTCTACCGTCTCTAGACTGAACTCTACCGTCTATTGACTGAACTCTACCGTCTCTTGACTGAACTCTACCGTCTCTAGACTGAACTCTACCGTCTCTAGACTGAACTCTACCGTCTCTTGACTGAACTCTACCGTCTCTTTACTGAACTCTACTGTCTCTTGACTGAACTCTACCGTCTCTTGACTGAACTCTACCGTCTCTTTACTGAACTCTACCGTCTCTTGACTGAACTCTACTGTCTCTTTACTGAACTCTGCCGTCTCTTGACTGAACTCTATCGTCTCTTTACTGAACTCTACTGTCTCTAGACTGAACTCTACCGTCTCTTGACTGAACTCTACCGTCTCTTTACTGAACTCTACTGTCTCTAGACTGAACTCTACCGTCTCTTGACTGAACTCTACCGTCTCTTTACTGAACTCTACCGTCTCTTGACTGAACTCTACTGTCTCTTTACTGAACTCTGCCGTCTCTTGACTGAACTCTACCGTCTCTTGACTGAACTCTACCGTCTCTTTACTGAACTCTACCGTCTCTTGACTGGACTCTACTGTCCCCCTCCCCCCCAGCTGTCGCTCTGCAGTGATGGAGGACCATCTCTTCTGGAAGTTCGAGGCAGCCATGTTGGCTCTGACGGCCATCTTCGCCGTCCTCGTGGTCGTCCGTCAGCGTTGGCTCGACCGCCTCGCCTCTGAGAAAGTCCGCCGCCAGATTGAGTCCATCTAGGAGACCAGGACCTGGACCGAGAAAGTCTTTTATCCTGATCCAGACTCTAAGATCTATCAGGGATCAGGACTAAAGCCAAACCTGCAGAGAACGGGACTGTTTGTTGTCTTCATTGAGACGTAACGAGGAGCGAAAACCAACCAGCTGTTTGAACTGTGATCACAATGAAACTTATTAAAACTTCAAAAGTTTTAAAGTTACGTTTTCTGAAATGTTTATTGAGGAACTCAAAATGCTGAAAAGATTAAAGTAATTTATAATTAAATTCTGTCAACTTTTTACATTTGAATTCTCAATATTTAGTTCAATCTGAATTTCAGTTCCTTATAAAAAAGTATTTTAAATCAACATGAAATTAAGTGAAAGTTTAACATTGATTATGGATCCAGAGTTACATCTTAATCGGTTAATTGATCCTCTTATTGCTTATTAATGTTTCATTCAGTAGTCTGACGGTCAAATGTCTGAGTGTCTTTGAACGCAGCATCATGTCTTATTCATTTTATAGTTTGACTGTAATTATTATGTTTGTTTTTTGTTTCTGACAAAATAAACTAATGAAACTAATTCAGAGTAAGAATTTAAAATAAACCTCGACAATCTCACCTAGTTCTAGAAGAAATATCCTAAACAGGAAGTTAAACTATGTTAACTTAAACATTTTCTTATTGAAGTAAAACTGGAACAAACAGTGAATCAGCAGATTCAACTTTATTCATGATCAGTGAAACTTTAAAAACACGTTTCACTCACTAAACATTTTCACTTTGTTTACGTCCGTGTTGATTTTCTAACCCGTTCATTAAGTAATACTTTAAACAATACTCAGTAAATGTGGATTCATCCGCAGCTGAAAATAGTCCGACAAAGTTTCCTGTTTCATCCAACAACTTAAAATAATCAGATTCTTCTTCTGCGGCTTCAAATCAGAACTAATTCAATTTAATTAATTATTATAAAAGTGTCAGAATTATTGTCTCTTTAAATATATATATGAAGAAAAAAAAAAAAACTTCCTGGGTCCTGATTGGTCAGCTGGACTCTGATGTCATCAGACTCAATCAATGAGTCTTATAAAAAATAAAAACGTTGAGTTTTAAACCCTCCGTTCAGCCGTCAGTTGATTGGCTCGTAGGCCGTCGCCGTCGCCCTCTTACGGACGCAGACGCAGACTCCGCCCAGCAACAGGAGGATCATGGGAGTTCCCAGACCGACCGCCATCACAGCGAGAACCAGCGGGGAGAAGGAGTCGACGGGCGGAGAACCGGAGCCCAGCAGCACCGTCCTGAAGGAGGTAAAGAGTCTTTAACTCTGTTCATCAGAAACAAAACTATTAAAATAGAATAAATCATTTAACATCAAACGGACCAGCTGAAGAACTTGGTGCTGTTGTAGAACGGTTCTCCTGCGAGGCCGAAGCTCACGTTGAGTCCGAACGTTTGCGGTTCTGCGTAGAACGCTCGGATCAGACCGGACGCCGACGCCGCCTCCTCGCCGCTCTGAGGCTGCGGGTCGGAGTGACGGCACGGCGTGGCGAACTCCAGGGCCGGGTCGGACCGCCGGTACGACACCGGCTTCCACTGAAGGAAACCCAGAACATCAGAGCTGCCGTTCACCGAGGACACCCACTGAGACACCTGAGAGGTTAACCAGGTTAAAGCAACTGTTAGTGCTCATCCTGCTCTCATCATATGAATCATGTTGTTTTAAACTTTATACCATCCTGGAGACCATGTTGATCTCACTTTGTAACCGGCACCTCATACCGGTTAACTGGTCTGTACTTTCTTTAGTTTATGCTTTTAGTTTCTGTGGTTCAGCAGTTTAACTTCCTGTTGATTGAATTCTTGATCACCTTAAATATTGACGGTGTGAACTCGTCGTCGATCGATCGGTGAACCTCCACTCTGCTCAGAGGATAAGTCCCGCCCACCGCCTGCAGCTCCAATAGGAACCTCGAACGAGTCGCACGCGGTGACACACCATCAAGCCACACCCTTAACTGGGAGGAGTTAGCCGTGTGGAGGAGGCGGGGCCAGGACTGATCCCGCCCTTCTGACTCAAACGCAGAGAGCTGGAAGAACAAAAATACATAAAGATTATGTTTTAATAATTCATCTCAAATTACAATAAACGTTGTTACAGGTTCACATTTGACCTGCAGGCAGAGCGACCCGTTGCTGAAGGTCTTGGCGGCTCCACACAGCAGAGCGCTGAGACCCGACAGGTTGAGACGAGACCAGGTGAAGTCCTGCAGCTCGTACGGAGGGAAGAGGTCAAAGGTCGGATCGGCTGTGTCGTTCACGTCATCGTACTCCAACAGCTGAGAAAACAGGAAAGAGTTACCAAAGTAAAGGTTTTACTCTCACATTCATACAAACTAAATGTGTAATTCATTCTCCATCATAGAACTACAGTTACATGTGTGTCATAAAAAGTTACTAATGAGTCAAATTAAATGTTTAAGGTGGACTGGCTGGTGTTGGTAGGTTTAAGGTGGACTGGCTGGTGTTGGCGGATTTAAGGTGGACTGGTTGGTGTTGGTAGATTTAAGGTGGACTGGCTGGTGTTGGCGGGTTTAAGGTGGACTGGCTGGTGTTGGCGGGTTTAAGGTGGACTGGTTGGTGTTGGTAGATTTAAGGTGGACTGGTTGGTGTTGGTAGATTTAAGGTGGACTGGCTGGTGTTGGTGGATTTAAGGTGGACTGGCGGGTTTAAGGTGGACTGGCTGGTGTTGGCGGGTTTAAGGTGGACTGGCTGGTGTTGGTAGGTTTAAGGTGGACTGGTTGGTGTTGGTAGATTTAAGGTGGACTGGCTGGTGTTGGCGGGTTTAAGGTGGACTGGCTGGTGTTGGCGGGTTTAAGGTGGACTGGTTGGTGTTGGTAGATTTAAGGTGGACTGGTTGGTGTTGGTAGATTTAAGGTGGACTGGCTGGTGTTGGTGGATTTAAGGTGGACTGGCTGGTGTTGGCGGGTTTAAGGTGGACTGGCTGGTGTTGGCGGGTTTAAGGTGGACTGGCTGGTGTTGGTAGGTTTAAGGTGGACTGGTTGGTGTTGGTAGATTTAAGGTGGACTGGTTGGTGTTGGTAGATTTAAGGTGGACTGGCTGGTGTTGGTGGATTGCTGGTGTTGGCGGGTTTAAGGTGGACTGGCTGGTGTTGGCGGGTTTAAGGTGGACTGGCTGGTGTTGGTAGATTTAAGGTGGACTGGCTGGTGTTGGTAGGTTTAAGGTGGACTGGCTGGTGTTGGTAGGTTTAAGGTGGACTGGTTGGTGTTGGTGGATTTAAGGTGGACTGGCTGGTGTTGGTGGATTTAAGGTGGACTGGCTGGTGTTGGTGGATTTAAGGTGGACTGGCTGGTGTTGGTAGGTTTAAGGTGGACTGGCTGGTGTTGGTGGATTTAAGGTGGACTGGCTGGTGTTGGTAGGTTTAAGGTGGACTGGCTGGTGTTGGTGGATTTAAGGTGGACTGGCTGGTGTTGGTAGGTTTAAGGTGGACTGGCTGGTGTTGGTGGATTTAAGGTGGACTGGCTGGTGTTGGTAGGTTTAAGGTGGACTGGCTGGTGTTGGTAGGTTTAAGGTGGACTGGCTGGTGTTGGTGGATTTAAGGTGGACTGGCTGGTGTTGGTAGGTTTAAGGTGGACTGGCTGGTGTTGGTGGATTTAAGGTGGACTGGCTGGTGTTGGTAGGTTTAAGGTGGACTGGCTGGTGTTGGTAGGTTTAAGGTGGACTGGCTGGTGTTGGTGGATTTAAGGTGGACTGGCTGGTGTTGGTAGGTTTAAGGTGGACTGGCTGGTGTTGGTGGATTTAAGGTGGACTGGCTGGTGTTGGTAGGTTTAAGGTGGACTGGCTGGTGTTGGTGGATTTAAGGTGGACTGGCTGGTGTTGGTAGGTTTAAGGTGGACTGGCTGGTGTTGGTGGATTTAAGGTGGACTGGCTGGTGTTGGTAGGTTTAAGGTGGACTGGCTGGTGTTGGTGGATTTAAGGTGGACTGGCTGGTGTTGGTAGGTTTAAGGTGGACGTTTCTGACCCTGCTGAAGACGACAGCCGAGCTGTACAGGATGCTGCTCGCTGGCTCCACCGTCAGGCTTCCGCTGATGTTACGAGCCTCAAACTGAGGCCAGTTCACCTGAGAGAGAGAAAAACATCGTATAGTACGTCATAAAACGTCTTAGTTTAGTGTAGTACTACCTTTACCAAGGCTACAGAGTAGTACTACCTCTCTGAGGATCTGTTCAGGTCTGTCTCTTCTTCGTCTCTCTGGTATCCACACTGTCCAGGTTATGTTCTATTGAATACTTATAGTAACAATAGTAACTTTTTATTTGTTAATAAAACACATTGTTGCCACTTTAACTCTACTGGTCGACCTCCACAGTAGAAGAAGAAGAGCACAGACCTCCACAGCAGAAGAAGAAGAGCACAGACCTCCACAGCAGAAGGAGAAGAGCACAGACCTCCACAGCAGAAGAAGAAGAGCACAGACCTCCACAGCAGAAGGAGAAGAGAACAGACCTCCACAGCAGAAGAAGAAGAGCACAGACCTCCACGGCAGAAGAAGAAGAAGAAGAGCACAGACCTCCACAGCAGAAGAAGAAGAAGAAGAGCACAGACCTCCACGGCAGAAGGAGAAGAGAACAGACCTCCACAGCAGAAGAAGAAGAAGAAGAGCACAGACCTCCACGGCAGAAGAAGAAGAGCACAGACCTCCACAGCAGAAGAAGAAGAGCACAGACCTCCACGGCAGAAGAAGAAGAGCACAGACCTCCACAGCAGAAGAAGAAGAAGAAGAGAACAGACCTCCACAGCAGAAGGAGAAGAGAACAGACCTCCACAGCAGAAGAAGAAGAAGAAGAGCACAGACCTCCACGGCAGAAGAAGAAGAGAACAGACCTCCACAGCAGAAGGAGAAGAGAACAGACCTCCACAGCAGAAGAAGAAGAAGAAGAGAACAGACCTCCACAGCAGAAGGAGAAGAGAACAGACCTCCACAGCAGAAGAAGAAGAAGAAGAGCACAGACCTCCACGGCAGAAGAAGAAGAGAACAGACCTCCACAGCAGAAGAAGAAGAGAACAGACCTCCACAGCAGAAGGAGAAGAGCACAGACCTCCACAGCAGAAGGAGAAGAGAACAGACCTCCACAGCAGAAGGAGAAGAGCACAGACCTCCACAGCAGAAGGAGAAGAGCACAGACCTCCACAGCAGAAGGAGAAGAGAACAGACCTCCACAGCAGAAGGAGAAGAGAACAGACCTCCACAGCAGAAGAAGAAGAAGAAGAGCACAGACCTCCACGGCAGAAGAAGAAAACAGACCTCCACAGCAGAAGGAGAAGAGAACAGACCTCCACAGCAGAAGAAGAAGAAGAAGAGCACAGACCTCCACGGCAGAAGAAGAAGAAGAAGAAGAGCACAGACCTCCACAGCAGAAGAAGAAGAAGAAGAGCACAGACCTCCACAGCAGAAGAAGAAGAAGAGCACAGACCTCCACGGCAGAAGAAGAAGAGAACAGACCTCCACAGCAGAAGAAGAAGAAGAAGAGCACAGACCTCCACGGCAGAAGAAGAAGAAGAAGAAGAAGAGCACAGACCTCCACAGCAGAAGAAGAAGAAGAAGAGCACAGACCTCCACAGCAGAAGAAGAAGAAGAGCACAGACCTCCACGGCAGAAGAAGAAGAGCACAGACCTCCACAGCAGAAGAAGAAGAAGAAGAGCACAGACCTCCACAGCAGAAGAAGAAGAAGAAGAAGAGCACAGACCTCCACAGCAGAAGAAGAAGAAGAAGAAGAGCACAGACCTCCACGGCAGAAGAAGAAGAAGAAGAAGAGCACAGTCCTCCACAGCAGAAGAAGAAGAAGAGCACAGACCTCCACGGCAGAAGAAGAAGAAGAAGAGCACAGTCCTCCACAGCAGAAGAAGAAGAAGAGCACAGACCTCCACAGCAGAAGAAGAAGAAGAAGAAGAGCACAGACCTCCACAGCAGAAGAAGAAGAAGAAGAAGAGCACAGACCTCCACGGCAGAAGAAGAAGAAGAAGAAGAGCACAGACCTCCACGGCAGAAGAAGGCCAAATCCCAATGTCCCCCCTAAACCCTAAGCCCTGAACCCTCAAGGACTTACTGACGTCACCTGGTGAGTGGTTGAGTGTGAGAGACTGTGAGGGCTCGAGATGGTGTAAATATGAACAGGACAACACTTTACTGCAACATATCACGTTACCATGAAAACAACAAATATGATGTATAATTGTGTGTATTTATTTCATACTTTGTACTCCCTGATTTGAACTCTTCAGGCTCTTTCCTCACAAGATGAGGTCACTTCATATCATCTATTTACTCGTTTTTGTCAAAACAGCTTCAATGACAAAATCAAATATTTGACGAATAAATGAATAAATTCTGATTTCATGTTTATTTAATGTTCCATCTTTAACCCTTAATGTTTCTGAGTAAACTTAATACTCCAGACTGAACACACTGATCCGTCCTCTTTGTTTACCTTTTATTTCACGTCTCCATGCGTCCACTGGTTACCTCGTGTTTAACGTCACATTGCAATGATTTGTGGGTAATTCCCTGAGGCTAACTCAGCATACCATGCTGACTTATGGAAAGGGTTCATAAAGGGCTCAACATGTCTGCCAGAGAGCCTCAAACACTCATGATGTGACAGTGGGACAGAACTAAACCCTCACGGACTTCACGGGAGCGCCTCAAAGTCCGTGAGTCCGTAAGGGGGACATTGGGATTGGGCCGAAGAAGAGAACAGACCTCCACGGTAGAAGAAGAAGAGAACAGACCTCCACGGTAGAAGAAGAAGAGAACAGACCTCCACGGTAGAAGAAGAAGAGAACAGACCTCCACGGTAGAAGAAGAAGAGAACAGACCTCCACGGTAGAAGAAGAAGAGAACAGACCTCCACGGTAGAAGAAGAAGAGAACAGACCTCCACGGTAGAAGAAGAAGAGAACAGACCTCCACGGTAGAAGAAGAAGAGAACAGACCTCCACGGTAGAAGAAGAAGAGAACAGACCTCCACGGTAGAAGAAGAAGAGAACAGACCTCCACGGTAGAAGAAGAAGAGTTGGTGTGGACCAGCAGCAGCGTCGGCGCCCCCTGGCTGCAGAACAGGAAGTGCAGCGTGTCGTTGACTCCTACGGCTCTCACGTGCAACAGGTCACCATCGGAGGGCAACGAGGACGAACCGGGGTTCAACTCTACCGACAACTGAGGAGAGAAGAAGAGACGATGATCAGCGACAGACAGACGGGAACTTTCTTCATCATCGTTGAAGAATTTCTATTTCATTATTTTACTAAATTAATAATACTAAACAGACTCAGATTAAGAAACATGAACACATCAAATGTTCACCTGTCGAGTCTAAATGTTTGTTTCTCATATTTCATACATTTATAGATGCGTGTAGTGGGAGAAGTATTCAGGTCCTTTACTGCAGTAGAAGTACTAATACCACCAAAGACCTGCATTAAAAACTGTATTTTAAGAATATAAATATCTGAAATCAAAGCATGTGATCAGTTTATGAAATAAGATCCTTAACCAAAAGTACATAAAGTTATAAAAGTGAGATCCACTTTGACCAAATACAACGTAGAACCTATATATGTCCTAATAATAACAATATATAATATTAATATTAACAACAATAATAATAACAATAACATTAATAATAATAATATTCAAGAACGTTAATAAAACATAATATTACAGAATGTTAATAAAACATAATAATAATATTAAAGAATGTTAATAAAACATAATAATATTAATAATAATAATATTCAAGAACGTTAATAAAACATAATAATATTAATAATAATAATATTAAAGAACGTTAATAAAACATAATAATATTAATAATAATAATATTAAAGAATGTTAATAAAACATAATAATATTAATAATAATAATATTAAAGAGTGTTAATAAAACATAATAATATTAATAATAATATTCAAGAATGTTAATAAAACATAATAATAATAATATTCAAGAACGTTAATAAAACATAATAATATTAATAACATTAATACAACATAATATTAAAGAATGTTAATAAAACATAATATTAAAGAACGTTAATAAAACAATATTAATAATAATAATAATATTAAAGAACGTTAATAAAACATAATTAAAGCTGCAAGCAGCGATGTACGGGCCCTCGCACCTTCCCGCGTCTCGGGGGTCCTGGCGGGACGCCGGCACACATGACCATAAATATCTGCGACCATCAGACAGCGCACCCACAAGTTAGACGTATTTTTAATGTGTGGACTATGACGCTGGAAATGATGGAGTGCAAATATTCCACCAGTTCCTGTATCCACTATGTGGCGCTAGAGAACACGTGCAAACATGCATAATGTTGCTCTACATCAAGTGCAGACCACATCATGTAAATGTCATGTAAATCGGATTCCGTTAGTCACATAAAGCTGTCTTCCTGTTGCCAGCAGGTGGCGCTATGACTTTGAGTGAAAATTGGCTTGTAGACATCCTCAGGCCATGACTGTTATCAAGTATGGCAAGTTTGGGACAGATTAGAGCAAGTCCAGTGGAGTTACATCAGCTTGTTGTTTAATAGCGAATCACGTACAATGGCTGCCACGGCTACGCCATTCTTAAACATAAAGCTTTGAGTAACATTTAATAGCAAAGGTCTTTAGATTGTACTGACCAAATTTGAAGTGGATCTGACAAAGTCCCTATGAGGAGTTCGTTAAAGTATAGCGACTAGAAATCAGGGGATGACACAAAAATCAAAATGGCCGACTTCCCGTTAATTTTAGAGCATGGTCCCAAGATACTTTTTTTTAAGTCTCCATGTGATACATGTGCCTACCAAATTTCATACATGTAGGTCAAACGTAGCGCTGGAGCTGCGTTTTTGAATATTTGTAGAGGGCGCTATCGAGGCAATTTGAAAGGGTCAAGCCAAAAAACCATATGAAATATTTATTTCCATCACTATGACACCTGTGCAAAGTTCAAAGGCTTGTTGAGCATCCTAAGTCACAGAAAAATAAGCTTAATTTTTCATCGCGAATGACGCATTGACACTGCAACAGCGTTTAACGACAACTCACAATATTCATGATGAAGCATCATCATTGTCTTACGGCTTAACTTACCAAATTTGAGACTGATCTGGGCAACTTCCTAGTCGGAGTACATCAAAGTATAAAACTTGTCATTTCCTTTTGCCAGTAGGTGGCGCTATGACTTTGTGAAAATGTTGGCACAGAAATGTGCTCAGGCCTGGACCAGCATCATGCATAACACATTACATAACAGGTTGAATAAAGTACCTTGTAGTTACAACAACTTCCTCTTTCATGGCGAACGGCACGAAATGTGCGTGACATGGGCACTACATAAAACGAAGGTGGTTCAATGTCAGTAGACCATTTTAGCAACTTTTCATCATTAATGTCTTTAGATCATCTTGACCAAATTTGAAGTCGATCGCATAAATTCTGTGGGAGGAGTTCTTAAAGTACAACTTTTGAAAACGATGAAAAATGCCTAAAAATGCAAAAAAATTGGAGTATTACTGCATCGCCCCCTAGTGGTTGTATGGAATACAAATCTGAGGGTATGTTACAGGACACAATGTGAACATATGCTACAGATATCGTGATGATAAGCCACATGGTTTTGAAGTTATATATATTGCTGTAGAAGGCCACGCCCCTATGAAATTCATTGGTCCATATATTCTTAATGCAATAAGATATCAACAAGCTTTTTATACATTTTGATGATGCAGATCCAATAATAATTTGGTAGCAATCGGACCCAGCATGTAGGAGGAGTTTGCAAAAATGTGTTTTTCACTAAATTCAAAATTGCGGAAAATCTAAGTAGGCGGAGCTTAGGGGTCTGAGAGGCTGTTTTGTAGATCTAGCGGAGTCGGACATGTGTGTCGAATATACATATTCGTATTAAACCGTTCGGTACGAGGCTTACAAACCGAACAATACGTTTGAATAATACTAGTGCATTTGGAAAATGCAGAAGCTTAAATTGTAGGAAATATAATGTTTTCTGCGCTCACGTAGGAGACAACGGGCTGTGACCTCTGAACAGGAACAAACAAAACAAAAACAAAAAACAGCTGCGGCACCGCACGTGTTCTGGGAGGCTACGCTAACTAGCTTAACGGGAAAACAACAGCAGCAACACGCATTCTGCTACAAACTCGAGAGCCATTCAGATATTAGATGTAAAAAAACAAACCAGTTGACTTAATGCTGATCACATCCTCCTTTCTTTGTTGACAAAGAGTTTCATCGCACAGTTAAATCCCAACTCACAAATCTGTTTATCCTCCAATTTCAGTCATTGAGTTTTTAAAAAATAAAGCTAGGTAAAAAAAAATGTCATAATTTCTTCCATATCTTTCAATTTGAACTCTCACTACTCAGACGAAGCCGCTGCTGTAAGTTTCGTTTCACAATAGTCACGTGCTCGCCCACTGACCAATCGCAGCACACGCTGCACCCCACAGCACACACTGCACCTGAAAACTGAGCTGTATGTAATGCTGACGTAGCTGTGGGCCGGCTAGTATGGGGATAGCAGGCTCTGACACGTCAAAGAATACGCCCAACATGTCAAACTAAAGATCTGATTGGTTGAACACTATGACGATCAACAATATCGTCCCCATTCACTTAAACTACACATGGATTCACTTGTGAGTCTGCAGGCCTCGGGCCTCTCTTCTACCTAGAGACACAGAGGTGAAATCTGATTGGATAAAAGCTCTACTTAAAACAAGCTGCACTGGAAGCAGAGCAACTGAGGAAGACAGTAGCTGTGCAATGAGAACATAAGATAATGGGAAACATATTTGTATAAATTATAATACATGTAGTGTATTTAAGAAAAATTATAAAATAGATATAACTTTGTGAGGCCCTGACGGCCACCACTGCTCAAAGTAAAGTACAAGTACCTCAAAGGAAAGTACCAGTACCTCAAAGTAAAGTACTAGTACAGATAAGTAAAGTACTAGTACCTCAAAGTAAAGTACCAGTACCTCTAAGTAAAGTACCAGTACCTCAAAGGAAAGTACCAGTACCTCTAAGTAAAGTACTTGTAAATGTACTTTGATTTGTTGCTGCTGATTTTTGTTAAATATAAACCCAAAATAAATGTTCAACACAGTTTCACTTCCGGTTTCTTTCACTGAATATTAAATATAAAAATTAAGAGTTTATCATATTTTCTCACGTTTCTTCTGGAAGTTTCTCCGCTGAACGAACTTTGACACAAACTGAAAACAGAAAACAGAAAAACAAAAGAAGAAGAAGAAACTCCGCAGCTCCGTTTCTTCACTGTAGCCGCCATCTTTGTTGTGACCCAGCGGAGCAGGTCACATGACGAAATCATTTAGGACCCGCCCTCGTCTGCCTCTCATTGGCTCACCAATTCTCACTCTAACCACGGAAACGAGTACGAGCCAATCAGAGGCGGGGAAGGGCGGGTCCATCCTCCACAAGTCTGCTGACCCATTTAAAAAAAACTTTATTATCAAAATGATTAATTTACAATGACAGTGTGACGATCAATAAAGAAAAAATAACGTTTTAACATTAAATACATTTAAATAAATATAATACATTACAACACTCTAATCTGTTGCTCTTCTGTTACGGATTATATTTATTTTTCATGTTTTAAACACTTTAGATGTGACTTGATATTAATACAAAGTTTCTATCAGACGTCTTGTTTTGAATGAGAACCGACAAAATGTATTAATAACTAATAAATTACGTAATATTAGATTATATAAAGTTATTAAAATAAGAGCCACCTAAAGTGATCAACACATTGATGACATTTAAATGCATGTAAACATTTACTAGATATTAATTATTGATCAGCTGGTTCATGACAGGTGGAACATAAGATAGCTTACATGAGGTTCAGGTCTCGGTTTCATCAGAGAACAACACAAAGACTTCAATGTATTAGAAATAAAAACATCACAAACAAGTTTCTAACTTTATTGACTGTTTATTGAGTTTCAGTGAGTCGTCTGGTCCACACACACACAAACACACACACACACACAGGCAGGCAGACAGACAGACAGACAGTTAGACAAACAGGCAGACAGACAGTTAGACAAACAGGCAGACAGACACACAAACAGATTGTTGGAGTGGTTCTGATGTGGAGCTACTCGGCTCCCTGTCCTCCCATCTGACTGTCTTTGTCTTTCTTCTTGTGACCAGAGACGATGTCATCGATGCGCAGCAACAAGATGGCCGTCTGAACAACAGACAGGTAGAGAGAGAGACAGGTAGAGACAGGGTTACAGTGAGAAGTATGTGTATCAATCATTAATATCAGTGAGTGTACTGACCTCCACGGCCGTCTTGTAGGTCTGAGCTTTAACAGCCAGCGGCTCCCAGATACCCATAGCCATCATGTCAGACAGACAGCCGGTCTCACCATCCACACCCCAGTTCACACTGTTCTCCTGAGTGTGTTTGGCCTGAAGAGACACACAGACGATCAATAAGTACTCAATACTATCAATAAAGTTATTGTTATTGACTGACGTAATAAATAAAGTTATTGTCGTTATAAATAAAGTTATTGACGTTATAAATAAAGTTATTGTTGTTATTGACGTTATAAATAAAGTTGTACCCTCAGTGATGTCAGCACTCGGATGGTGGAGGCCCCACAGTTCTGGATCAGGGTCCTGGGGATCACCTCCAGAGCCTGAGCCACAGCTCTGTAGGGCCACTGATCAACACCGGTCAGAGAGCGAGAACGTTCCATCAGACGTTTAGACACCGCCATCTCTACAGCTCCGCCTCCAGGCAACAGGAAGGGCTCCAATAACACGTTACGACACACCTGCATGGCATCCTGGAGGTTCCTCTCCACCTCCTGAAGGAAAGGAAGCGTCAGGGGTAAGGTATGGTAAGGTAGTGTAAGGTAAGGTAGGGTAAGGTAAGGTAGGGTAGTGTAAGGTAGGGTAAGGTAGGGTAAGGTAAGGTAGGGTAAGGTAAGGTAAGGTAGTGTAAGGTAAGGTAGGGTAAGGTAAGGTAGTGTAAGGTAGGGTAAGGTAAGGTAGGGTAGTGTAAGGTAAGGTAGGGTAAGGTAAGGTAGGGTAAGGTAAGGTAGGGTAAGGTAGGGTAAGGTAGGGTAAGGTAAGGTAAGGTAGTGTAAGGTAAGGTAGGGTAGGGTAAGGTAGTGTAAGGTAGGGTAAGGTAGGGTAAGGTAGTGTAAGGTAGGGTAAGGTAAGGTAGGGTAAGGTAGTGTAAGGTAAGGTAGGGTAGGGTAAGGTAAGGTAGTGTAAGGTAAGGTAGGGTAAGGTAGGGTAAGGTAGGGTAAGGTAGGGTAGTGTAAGGTAAGGTAAGGTAGTGTAAGGTAAGGTAGGGTAAGGTAAGGTAGTGTAAGGTAGGGTAAGGTAGGGTAAGGTAGTGTAAGGTAGTGTAAGGTAAGGTAGTGTAAGGTAAGGTAGGGTAAGGTAAGGTAAGGTAAGGTAGGGTAAGGTAGGGTAAGGTAGGGTAGTGTAAGGTAAGGTAAGGTAGTGTAAGGTAAGGTAGGGTAAGGTAGTGTAAGGTAGGGTAAGGTAAGGTAGGGTAAGGTAGTGTAAGGTAAGGTAGTGTAAGGTAAGGTAGGGTAAGGTAAGGTAGTGTAAGGTAGGGTAAGGTAAGGTAGTGTAAGGTAGGGTAAGGTAGGGTAAGGTAAGGTAAGGTAGGGTAAGGTAGGGTAGTGTAAGGTAAGGTAAGGTAGGGTAAGGTAAGGTAGTGTAAGGTAAGGTAGTGTAAGGTAAGGTAGGGTAAGGTAGTGTAAGGTAGGGTAGTGTAAGGTAAGGTAGTGTAAGGTAAGGTAGGGTAAGGTAAGGTAGGGTAAGGTAAGGTAGGGTAAGGTAGGGTAGTGTAAGGTAAGGTAAGGTAGTGTAAGGTAAGGTAGTGTAAGGTAGTGTAAGGTAAGGTAGGGTAAGGTAAGGTAGTGTAAGGTAAGGTAGTGTAAGGTAGTGTAAGGTAAGGTAGGGTAAGGTAAGGTAGGGTAAGGTAAGGTAGTGTAAGGTAGGGTAAGGTAAGGTAAGGTAGGGTAAGGTAGGGTAAGGTAAGGTAAGGTAGGGTAAGGTAGTGTAAGGTAGGGTAAGGTAGGGTAGTGTAAGGTAAGGTAGTGTAAGGTAGTGTAAGGTAGGGTAAGGTAGTGTAAGGTAGTGTAAGGTAGGGTAAGGTAAGGTAAGGTAGGGTAAGGTAGGGTAGTGTAAGGTAAGGTAAGGTAGTGTAAGGTAGGGTAAGGTAAGGTAGTGTAAGGTAAGGTAGTGTAAGGTAGTGTAAGGTAGGGTAAGGTAGGGTAAGGTAAGGTAAGGTAGGGTAAGGTAAGGTAGGGTAAGGTAAGGTAAGGTAAGGTAAGGTAAGGTAAGGTAAGGTAAGGTAAGGTAAGGTAAGGTAAGGTAGTGTAAGGTAGGGTAAGGTAGGGTAAGGTAAGGTAAGGTAGGGTAAGGTAGGGTAAGGTAGGGTAAGGTAAGGTAGGGTAAGGTAAGGTAAGGTAGTGTAAGGTAGGGTAAGGTAAGGTAGGGTAGGGTAAGGTAAGGTAGTGTAAGGTAGGGTAAGGTAAGGTAGGGTAGTGTAAGGTAAGGTAAGGTAGTGTAAGGTAGGGTAAGGTAAGGTAGTGTAAGGTAAGGTAGTGTAAGGTAGGGTAGGGTAGGGTAAGGTAGGGTAAGGTAGTGTAAGATAGTGTAAGGTAGGGTAAGGTAGGGTAAGGTAGGGTAGTGTAAGGTAGTGTAAGGTAGTGTAAGGTAGTGTAAGGTAGGGTAAGGTAAAGCAGTTGAAGTGACACAGAGAGGTGGATTAATAATAATAAATGAATAATATGATTTCTTACAGCCAGGATCTCCTTGCTGGCTCCTCTCAGCAGGATGGTGCAGGCTTTCGGGTCTTTACACTCGGTGACGAAGGCGAAATACTCATCACCGATCTTCTTCACTTCAAACAGACCCGCCCCCGTACCCACGTCTTCCTCACGCAGCTCATCGGTCCGGCTGGCGATACGAGCCCCGCACGCCCTGAGAGAGAGAGAGACAGACAGAGTTTACTCAATGCGTCTGCAGAGAGCCGATTGGCTGCTCCATGCGTCTGCAGAGAGCTGATTGGCTGCTCCATGTTTACCTGGCGATGCGGTTGTTGTCAGTCTTCCTCACCCGGCGGATGGCGGTGATGTTTGCCTTCATCAGGTAATGCTGAGCCAGATCTGAGAGGACACATCAACAGTTAGATGCATGTGTGTGAGTGTAATGTGTGTGTGTGTGTGTGTGTGTAATGCGTGTGTGTAATGTGTGTTTACCTGAGATCCCCTTCTCAGTGAACAGCAGGTCTGGTTTCAGGCGGATCACGTCCTCACAGATGTGCTGAATGTATTCTTCCTCCATCTGCAGGATTCTATTAAAGTCCTCCTCCTTACTGATCTCTATGTCAGTCTAACACACAACACATTATTATTATTATTATTGTTATTATTGTTGTTATTATTACGATTATTGTTATTTTTGTTACCTGGCTCTCCCCCTTCTTGTACTCCAGAGAACAGTCCAGCAGGATGATCCGAGGTTCTTTGATGAGACGTCTCATCCGAGGATGAGTCACGTCTTTGTTCACCATCACTCCTCTGAGCACACAGGAGTCCTCTATGATCCCCCCGGGAACCTGAACACAACAACAACAACAACAACGACGTTTACCACAGGAACCTGAACACAACAACGTTTACCACAGGAACCTGAACACAACGACGTTTACCACAGGAACCTGAACACAACGACGTTTACCACAGGAACCTGAACACAACGACGTTTACCACAGGAACCTGAACACAACGACGTTTACCACAGGAACCTGAACACAACGACGTTTACCACAGGAACCTGAACACAACGACGTTTACCACAGGAACCTGAACACAACGACGTTTACCACAGGAACCTGAACACAACGACGTTTACTACAGGAACCTGAACACAACGACGTTTACCACAGGAACCTGAACACAACGACGTTTACCACAGGAACCTGAACACAACGACGTTTACCACAGGAACCTGAACACAACGACGTTTACCACAGGAACCTGAACACAACGACGTTTACCACAGGAACCTGAACACAACGACGTTTACCACAGGAACCTGAACACAACGACGTTTACCACAGGAACCTGAACACAACAACGTTTACCACAGGAACCTGAACACGACGTTTACCACAGGAACCTGAACACAACGTTTACCACAGGAACCTGAACACAACGACGTTTACCACAGGAACCTGAACACCGACGTTTACCACAAGAACCTGACAACGACGTTTACCACAGGAACCTGAACACAACAACGTTTACCACAGGAACCTGAACACAACAACGTTTACCACAGGAACCTGAACACAACAACGTTTACCACAGGAACCTGAAGACAACAACAACAACGTTTACCACAGGAACCTGAAGACAACAACAACGTTTACCACAGGAACCTGAACACAACAACGACGTTTACCACAGGAACCTGAACACAACGACGTTTACCACAGGAACCTGAACACAACGACGTTTACCACAGGAACCTGAACACAGCAACGACGTTTACCACAGGAACCTGAACACAGCAACGACGTTTACCACAGGAACCTGAACACAGCAACGACGTTTACCACAGGAACCTGAACACAACGACGTTTACCACAGGAACCTGAACACAACGACGTTTACCACAGGAACCTGAACACAACGACGTTTACCACAGGAACCTGAACACAACGACGTTCACCACAGGAACCTGAACACAACGACGTTTACCACAGGAACCTGAACACAACGACGTTTACCACAGGAACCTGAACACAACGACGTTTACCACAGGAACCTGAAGACAACGACGTTCACCACAGGAACCTGAAGACAACGACGTTCACCACAGGAACCTGAACACAACAACGTTTACCACAGGAACCTGAACACAACAACGTTTACCACAGGAACCTGACAACAACGTTCACCACAGGAACCTGAACACAACAACGTTTACCACAGGAACCTGAAGACAACAACAACGTTTACCACAGGAACCTGAACACAACAACGTTTACCACAGGAACCTGAACACAACAACGTTTACCACAGGAACCTGAAGACAACAACAACGTTTACCACAGGAACCTGAAGACAACGTTTACCACAGGAACCTGAACAACAACGACGTTTACCACAGGAACCTGAACACAACGTTTACCACAGGAACCTGAACACAGCAACAACGTTTACCACAGGAACCTGAACACAACAACATTTACCACAGGAACCTGAACACAACAACAACGTTTACCACAGGAACCTGAACACAACAACATTTACCACAGGAACCTGAACACAACAACAACGTTTACCACAGGAACCTGAACACAACAACAACAACGTTTACCACAGGAACCTGAACACAACAACAACAACGTTTACCACAGGAACCTGAACACAACAACAACACCCTCAGAGAGGCAGACAGGAAGACGTACCTTCTCCACTTTGGCGTACTTCTTGATGTCGATCTCTTTGCGTCCGTTGTCCTCCAGCTCCACGGTGCGGACGGCGTCCAGAGCGATGCCACAGGCCAGTTCAGACCAGCGGCTCAGAGCTTTGGTGTTGATTGCGGAGTGGACGATCTTCAGCATCATGGAGCGGTCAGACGTGTCCACGGGGAAGCTGAGGACAGGAGGTCAAACGTCAATCAGATGGTTCAACCACTGAAGACACTGTGTGTGTACAGACACACAACATGGAGGTCTGTGTGTGTACCTGAGGTCCTTCAGGGTCTCCAGCATGTCCTCCAGAGCTTGTCTGTAGGCACTGATCACCACCGTCGGGTGCATCTGCTGCTCCAGGAACTGTTCAGCTACAGACAGCATCTCACCAGCTACACACACACACGCACACACAGTCATGTACTACTCCTACTAATAGTACTACTACTAATAGTACTCCTACTACAACAGAACTCACCCAGGATGATGACAGACGTGGTCCCGTCTCCCACCTCTTCGTCCTGTGTGCGGCTGATCTCGATCATGGACTTGGCTGCAGGATGCTGGACCTGGATCTGTTGACATGGCGACAAGTTCACCCCTCCGGCAATAACACGTTCATTTTTAAATGCCTACATGGTCATGCTCCTTCCCTGCTTAATGAATTTGTTACACGACACCAGCACACCAATAGAGTGAACACACGGGCCTCAGTAAACGGGAACTGTCGCATTGCGTTACGCAAAACCTCATTTGGACAATCAGTCTTCTCTGTTAAAGTAGCAAAACTATGGAACTGTCTACCAACTGAGTTGAAAATGCAACACAATTTTAATGTTTTTTAATAGAGGTATTAAATCATGGCTGAAAGACTACTTTGTACTTTGTGTATGTATTTGTATCTGTGTCTGTATTTGTGTCCTATGTTCTATTTTAACTTATTTATTTTTTTTAAAAGCCTCCTGTGGACAGGTGTTGTAAATTAGCATTTCGCTACAAACACTTAACACAGTGCATCTGGGCTTTGTGCATAATGTATGTTACAATTATAATGCTACTGTGATGTCCATATCAAATAAAATAAAATAAATAAATAATAAACACCCCTCCGGCAATAACACGTTCACCTCGCCGGCAATAACACGTTCACCTCGCCGGTAATAACGCGTCTATCTCACCGGTAATAACGCGTCCATCTCACCGGTAATAACGCGTCCATCTCACCGGTAATAACGCGTCCATCTCACCGGTAATAACGCATCCATCTCACCGGTAATAACGCGTCCATCTCACCGGTAATAACGCATCCATCTCACCGGTAATAACGCGTCCATCTCACAGGTAATAACGCGTCTATCTCACCGGTAATAACGCGTTTATCTCACCGGTAATACCGCGTTTATCTCACCGGTAATAACGCGTTTATCTCACCGGTAATAACACGTTTATCTCACCGGTAATAACACGTCTATCTCACCGGTATTAACGCGTTTATCTCACCGGTAATAACGCGTTTATCTCACCGGTAATAACACGTTTATCTCACTGGTAATAACACGTCTATCTCACCTCTCTGAGGATGGCGTTTCCATCGTTGGTCATCACGATACCTCCCATAGGGTCGAGCAACATCTATATATATACACACACACACAGACATCAATAAACATGATACAGCTATAAACCAGTTATTACAGACGGGCTTATTGATGAGTGTGAGGTCTGACCTTCATCATGGCCCGAGGGCCGAGGCAGGTCCTGATGACATCAGCGATGGTCTGAAACACAAACACTCTTCATCATCACTGTGACCGTTAAACCAGCACCATCACTGGTTCCTCCAGCAGTTCAAACACCACTTCATATGTTTTAACAACTTTATGAATGAATGAATATATATTTTTGTTTATACATGTACACCTGCTTGCGTCTGTGTATTTCTTTAAATTCTTGATGAATCTTTCATGTTTTAAGTAAAATCTATGGGGCCCCTGAGCCCCATGTTGAGACCCTCAGCTGGACCCACCTTGGCAGCGTTGATGTTCCCGGTCTGGACTTTACGTCCCGACTCTCTCTTCATGTTGTGGTCTAAAGACAAGAAACAGGATGTGAGACTCACACACACACTCACACAGAGTATTGATGGCAAGAGGACCATACAACTAATCTAAGAGAACAAACCATCATGTTCTAAAGTCTATTGAGTCTCAACATTCAATGATTAGAGATCAATACACATTCATGATTATTATTAAACATCAGCTGATCAACTGAAGCAGGAAGTAACTAATCAATAAATATGAGCTGATGAGGTCATCAATGGACCAGGAGCCCTGATCAATAATGTTTAGTATCAGAAGACTTCATCTTTAGAATGAATACGCAGCATTTAAACATCAGACATTATTGTAACATGATTCCATCGATCAGTGATCGATAGAACACGTGAGCCATCACTGAGGGCGTGGCCGCCTCAACAAAATAATTAAAACTGCGACCCGGACAACATGCTAACGTTAGTTTAGCTTAGAGAAACCCCATTCAGTCTAAACGGTGCAGTCACACCGCTAATAACGTTAAAGCTACTAATGCTAACGGTTAGCATTAGGGCCCGTTTATATACATTTAAATAAGAGCCGTTACCGTTAAATAAAGGCCCAAATTAAAAGGCTTTATTCACGAGTCATGACGTCATGATTTACACGTTATCTGATAAAATTAGTAAAAAGTTAACGGTCTGGAACGAGACACGCATCATAATGAAGCTATGATGAAGCCAGCATTAGCATTAGCTGACGAGCTAGCAGCATTTTAATGCCGAGTAACGAGGATGTGTTAGCTTAGCTTTAACGTAGCATCTCTCGCCACGCTTTAGAACATACGACACGATGCTAATACCGGCTAGGTTTAGCTGTTAGCTCTCTGGTGCTAACAGCTAGCCTCGCACATGTCTCCTTTGTGTCTCTAACGGCTACACACCGGCCGCAATGTTGAGTCCCGCGGTTAAACGTGACTTTAGACGTTATAACGTTTTATTTAAATGATTTATTTTACTTACTGAGCACTAAAACCTGCTGGCCCATCATCTTGACAGCGGGTGCAGGACAGTTTTCGGAATGGAAGGTTCTGGGATGCGCGAGAAGAGGGAAGGATCAACCCGCAGGGGCGGGAAGACAACCACGAGCCTGACCAATCAGCTGAGAGGATTCGATATGATTGACAGGCGCGTCCACCAATAGAATCAATGAGCTGAAAGAGTTAAAACTAAGATCAGCCTTCTATGAAAACCAACAAGATGGTCCATGATTGTCTTTATATTATATTATATATTAATATATATTATATATTACATTAAATATTAATATATATTATACATAATATACAATATAATATATATTATATTACAAATTAATATATATTATATTATATATATGATATGACATATTATATATTAATATATATTATACATAATATACTATGTATTAATATATATAATATATTATTATATATAATATAATTTATATTTATATATTAATATATATTATATTAATATATATTATATTAATATATATTATGTATATTACAGTATGTTACATAGTATATATATATTTTAGTAGATTATAGATTGTTAGTTTAGTTTATTGTGTTAAAAACATATTTAAGGATTTCTATAACAATAAATATAATATACATTTATACAGTATTTATTAGAAATACTTCTCACTGATGACGTCATACTTCAACAGGTTTATCACATATTTGATTGATTAAAGTGTTTATTCATGTTATATTTACACTTACAGATTTAATGAAGTATAATTTAGTTTTGTTCGTTGTGATATTTATTATTTTAATAGAAACAAATATCTTCACATAATGAGAAATTAAGAAGAATCACAGATTTAAGAGAAAAACATTATATTAAATCATGAAGTTTTATTAAATACTAAATGTACAAAGAAGCTCTGATAATATTCAAATACACAAAAATATCATGAAATAAATTAATATAAATAAAAAACACAAAATAAAATCAATTAATATAAATAAAAACACGCAATGAAATAAATTAATATAAATAAAAAACACAAAATAAAATCAATTAATATAAATAAAAACACGCAATGAAATGAATTAATATAAATAAAAAACACAAAATAAAATAAATGAATATAAATAAAAAACACAAAATAAAATAAATAAAAAACACAAAATAAAATAAATTAATATAAATAAAAAACACGCAATGAAATGAATTAATATAAATAAAAAACACGCAATGAAATGAATTAATATAAATAAAAAACACAAAATTAAATAAATTTATATAAATACAAACATGATGAAATAAATTAATATCAATAAAAACATGATGAAACAACCAAGAACTCAGGCTGTCACTCTGTGAATATTGTGTTGAAATAAAGATATATTTATTGATTGATCGTTTGATGAACGTCCACCAGACGACGCTGTTTATTTTTACACTGTAAAAAGTCCAAACTAACTTCTCACAAATACAAACAAATCACCTGATTTAAAAAAGTAACATAAACTGATAAATTATCATCAGATTTGTTAAACTGTCGTACTCACGGTTTTACTACGTTTCCCAGAATGCCTTTCAACAGACCCCTTAGTCCAACATGTAAACGTCTCCAAACAGAAATAGAAATATAAAAAAAAACATTCAGCAGGCAGACCGGTGACGTCACCGATGACATCATGATAGCGGAGGAATCTGATTGGACCGTCTCAGGTCCTGACCAGCTGGTTGGATGAAAACCTGTCAGAGTTCAGTCTTCAATCCGCCGACAACCAGGCGGTGACTCGCCTCGCTTTTCAGGAACTTCAGGAAGTCTCTGAGCTCTCGACCCCCCTGAAGACAAAAAGAGTCGTTAACACAAAGAATCATTAACATGCAGAGTCATTAACACGCAGAGTCATTACCAGATTCGTTAACACAAAGAGTCGTCAACACAAAGAGTCGTCAACACAAAGAGCCGTTAACACCCAGAGTTGTTAACACAAAGAGCCGTTAACACAAATAGTCGTTAACACCCAGAGTTGTTAACACAAAGAGCCGTTAACACAAATAGTCGTTAACACCCAGAGTTGTTAACACAAAGAGTCGTTAACACAAAGAGTCGTTAACACCCAGAGTTGTTAACACAAAGAGTCGTCAACACACAGTCGTTAACACCCAGAGTTGTTAACACAAAGAGTCGTTAACACACAGTCGTTAACGCCCAGAGAGTAGCTGTGTCTCAATTCAGGGTCTGCATCCTTCGGGGGCTGCATTCGTAGACCGGTT
Organism: Leptoclinus maculatus; assembly: GCA_032191485.1. Classification (NCBI taxonomy): domain Eukaryota; kingdom Metazoa; phylum Chordata; class Actinopteri; order Perciformes; family Stichaeidae; genus Leptoclinus; species Leptoclinus maculatus. Next base: position 352,806 of record JAVDOI010000047.1, on the reverse strand, counting down.
GCGTCACAGCGCGGCGACTAGTCTGTCCCATTTTGCATGTTTGCTGAAGACTCCTTCAAATGCAGCCGACGAACGCAGCCTTCTGGTCCCAGATTCGGAGGACACATCTGATGGATCCTTCGCGGCCCAGCATATCCCAAGATGCATTGCGTGCCGATGAAGATTTTATTTGAACCAACATGGCGGCGATTGATGCGAGAGCTGGAGAAGCGGCAGGATTCACTTTTAAATGTAAGTATTGGGTTTCAACTCATGGCACCGATACTAATGTTAAAGCAAAATAAGAGATCTTATAACATCACGTGTGTGTTAAAGTGATCCGTTAAGGTACGTGACGTTGGTAACTGACAAGCTAGCTAACGTTAGCCGCTGCGCTATTACCGGCTGCCTGCATCAGACCGTAGTGAGACTTAAAGTAACTTTTAATAACTTCACTTTCAAACCTCAGAGGTTGAATAATATCTTACTGATGTTGTGATGGTTTTACAGATGATTTATACTTCATATCATGTACATAAACGGACCAACGTGAGCTCAGGTAGACAGGTTGTGAACCTGAAATATCACTTTAAGTCCGGTAACGTTCAGATTAATTACACGAATACACTGAATTTGAGTATTGTCCTGATTCTGTTCTTGTTTTGTTAGAGAGCAGGAGCTGGACAAACATTCTGTACAAAGCAGTAGATCCTTCTGATCTGTTATTGTTGCTGTCACAGACAGACAGTTGTGATGTCACCTTTTTCTTTTATTAATTGAAATTGAAATAAGACATCCATGTAAATGATTTCTGTGTGAATTTGTGTATATTCTGCTGTGTAAATTATACAAAAGTATCTGTTACTGCAAGTTAATAAACACGTTTGCTGACATTTGTTTTGCTGCTGTTGTTAATATTAACTGTCTTGATTGATTTCCTCTGCCTTAGGATTGATATATATATATTGATATATATATGTGTATATATGTACCGTATTTTCCGCACTATAGGGCGCACTGGATTATAAGGCGCACTGTCAATGAATGGTCTATTTTCGATCTTTTTTCATATATAAAGCGCACCAGACTATAAGGCGCGGGCGCTCTGAAGAAATCTGTAGATTCTCCACTTCCGTGTCCGTATTCTCACGAGATAGTACGAGACTCACACAGCGAGATGTGATGCATATGACGAGCTTATGACGAGCTTACAGTTCATCATGTGACGATCTGGGGGACGGACTGTTTACATCGTGTAGTGTAGCTTGTTAGCTCGTTAGTTAGCACGTCTGCTAACGGCAGCGTTCTGAGACAGCTGTAGCTTTATGATTACAGACATGTAAACACACAGTTAGTGGAGTCTGCGTGACTCACACAGCGAGCTATGATACTTATGCATGCTTATGCTTACACCTCGTCCAGAACTACCGGTGAGACTCCTGACTACGGTAGCCGTAATGCTGCAAGCGGTGCGGCTTTGTAGTTTACCAAAGTCGTACTAAAACATTTTGACAGAGCGCCGTGTACCACACAAAACCGCTTCGAGGTCAGTAAACACAACCAGAATTAATCCATATATAAGGCGCTCCGGATTATAAGGCGCACTGTCGTTTTTTGAGAAAATTAAAGGCTTTTAAGTGCGCCTTATAGTGCGGAAAATACGGTACGTGTGAATGAAATAAAATAAAGTTATTGATAAATACATTTAATTACATGAACTATAACTGATTGAAAATTAGTTATTGAACATAGTAACTGATTGAATTAACTGATTATTAATTTAGAAAAACAATATTATGAAAAAGATCTATGAATGAATTATTGAATACATGATTAAAAAACTGATTAAAACACTAAACTCAAGCATTTCAAGTATATATACTGAAAAGGTTTTAGTTTAATGTATTTATATATATATATATATGTATATATATATATATATATATATATATATATATATATATATATACACACACTATAAATATATATATATATATATAATCCTGTTGAGCAGGGATTATATATATATATATATATATATATATATATATATATATATATATATATATATATATGTATATACACACTATAAATATATATACACACACTATAAATATATATATATATATATATAATCCTGTTGAGCAGGGAGATTTTAGGCGACGGGAGCAGCAAGGGGGGGGGGGGGGGGCGGGAACAGCTGTTGACGCAAACAGGAAGTCCTCTGTAGCGTAGGCCGTCTCATTTCGTAGACCGCACGGTCTAGCCTTCGCGGTCCTCAAAGGACGCGGCCCACATGGGTCCTCCGAAGGATGCAGCCCCTGAATTGAGACGCAGTGTGTGTGTGTTCACCTCGTATCTGATGGGCTCGTCCTTCTTCCCCACTGGAGCAAAATAAATGGTGGGATACCTGCAGAGAGACAGATACCAGAATGAAGACCTGATCCCTCAGAGAGACCAGAATGAAGACCTGATCCCTCAGAGAGACCAGAATGAAGACCTGATCCCTCAGAGAGACCAGAATGAAGACCTGATCCCTCAGAGAGACCAGAATGAAGACCTGATCCCACAGAGAGACCAGAATGAAGACCTGATCCCACAGAGAGACCAGAATGAAGACCTGATCCCCGTCCAGCTGTAAACCGCTCTCACCCCTGGACGTCGTATCCCAGCGGGACGTCGTTGTCGGCGGCGTTCATCTTGGCGATGACGATGTTTGGATCAGATGACAGCTGAGGACGAAGAAGAGTCCTCGTTACATCACGAAGACCAGAGAACAGAAGACATGGAGACATAAAGACATGGAGACATAAAGACATGAAGACAAAGACATGAAGACATGAAGACATAAAGACATGGAGACCAGTCCTCGTTACATCATGAAGACATGGAGACCAGAGACGAGTCCTCGTTACATCATGAAGACATGGAGACCAGAGACGAGTCCTCGTTACATCATGAAGACATGGAGACCAGAGACGAGTCCTCGTTACATCATGAAGACATGGAGACCAGAGACGAGTCCTCGTTACATCATGAAGACATGGAGACATGAAGACGACTCCTCGTTACATCATGAAGACATGGAGACATGAAGACGACTCCTCGTTACATCATGAAGACATGGAGACATGAAGACGACTCCTCGTTACATCATGAAGACATGGAGACATGAAGACGACTCCTCGTTACATCATGAAGACATGGAGACCAGAGAAGACTCCTCGTTACATCATGAAGACATGGAGACCAGAGACGAGTCCTCGTTACATCATGAAGACATGGAGACCAGAGACGAGTCCTCGTTACATCATGAAGACATGGAGACCAGAGAAGACTCCTCGTTACATCATGAAGACATGGAGACCAGAGACGAGTCCTCGTTACATCATGAAGACATGGAGACCAGAGACGACTCCTCGTTACATCATGAAGACATAAAGACATGGAGACGACTCCTCGTTACATCATGAAGACATGGAGACCAGAGACGAGTCCTCGTTACATCATGAAGACATGGAGACATGAAGACGACTCCTCGTTACATCATGAAGACATAAAGACATGGAGACGACTCCTCGTTACATCATGAAGACATGGAGACATGAAGACGACTCCTCGTTACATCATGAAGACATGGAGACCAGAGACGAGTCCTCGTTACATCATGAAGACATGGAGACATGAAGACGACTCCTCATTACATCATGAAGACATGGAGACCAGAGACGACTCCTCGTTACATCATGAAGACATGGAGACCAGAGACGACTCCTCGTTACATCATGAAGACATGGAGACCAGAGACGAGTCCTCGTTACATCATGAAGACATGGAGACCAGAGACGAGTCCTCGTTACATCATGAAGACATGGAGACCAGAGACGAGTCCTCGTTACATCATGAAGACATGGAGACCAGAGACGAGTCCTCGTTACATCATGAAGACATGGAGACCAGAGACGACTCCTCGTTACATCATGAAGACATGGAGACATGAAGACGACTCCTCGTTACATCATGAAGACATGGAGACCAGAGACGAGTCCTCGTTACATCATGAAGACATGGAGACCAGAGACGACTCCTCGTTACATCATGAAGACATGGAGACCAGAGACGACTCCTCGTTACATCATGAAGACATGGAGACATGAAGACGACTCCTCGTTACATCATGAAGACATGGAGACCAGAGACGAGTCCTCGTTACATCATGAAGACATGGAGACCAGAGAAGACTCCTCGTTACATCATGAAGACATGGAGACCAGAGACGAGTCCTCGTTACATCATGAAGACATGGAGACCAGAGACGAGTCCTCGTTACATCATGAAGACATGGAGACCAGAGACGACTCCTCGTTACATCATGAAGACATGGAGACCAGAGACGAGTCCTCGTTACATCATGAAGACATAAAGACATGGAGACGACTCCTCGTTACATCATGAAGACATGGAGACCAGAGACGAGTCCTCGTTACATCATGAAGACATGGAGACCAGAGACGAGACCTCGTTACATCATGAAGACATGGAGACCAGAGAAGAGTCCTCGTTACATCATGAAGACATGGAGACCAGAGACGACTCCTCGTTACATCATGAAGACATGGAGACCAGAGACGACTCCTCGTTACATCATGAAGACATGGAGACCAGAGACGAGTCCTCGTTACATCATGAAGACATGGAGACCAGAGAAGAGTCCTCGTTACATCATGAAGACATGGAGACATGAAGACGACTCCTCGTTACATCATGAAGACATGGAGACCAGAGACGAGTCCTCGTTACATCATGAAGACATGGAGACCAGAGACGAGTCCTCGTTACATCATGAAGACATGGAGACCAGAGACGAGTCCTCGTTACATCATGAAGACATGGAGACATGAAGACGACTCCTCGTTACATCATGAAGACATGGAGACCAGAGACGAGTCCTCGTTACATCATGAAGACATGGAGACCAGAGACGAGTCCTCGTTACATCATGAAGACATGGAGACCAGAGACGAGTCCTCGTTACATCATGAAGACATGGAGACCAGAGACGACTCCTCGTTACATCATGAAGACATGGAGACCAGAGACGAGACCTCGTTACATCATGAAGACATAAAGACATGGAGACGACTCCTCGTTACATCATGAAGACATGGAGACCAGAGACGAGTCCTCGTTACATCATGAAGACATGGAGACCAGAGACGAGACCTCGTTACATCATGAAGACATGGAGACCAGAGAAGAGTCCTCGTTACATCATGAAGACATAAAGACATGGAGACGACTCCTCGTTACATCATGAAGACATGGAGACCAGAGACGAGTCCTCGTTACATCATGAAGACATGGAGACCAGAGACGACTCCTCGTTACATCATGAAGACATGGAGACCAGAGACGAGACCTCGTTACATCATGAAGACATGGAGACCAGAGACGAGACCTCGTTACATCATGAAGACATGGAGACCAGAGACGAGTCCTCGTTACATCATGAAGACATGGAGACCAGAGAAGAGTCCTCGTTACATCATGAAGACCAGAGACGAGTCCTCGTTACATCATGAAGACATGGAGACCAGAGACGAGTCCTCGTTACATCATGAAGACATGGAGACCAGAGACGAGTCCTCGTTACATCATGAAGACATGGAGACCAGAGAAGAGTCCTCGTTACATCATGAAGACCAGAGACGAGTCCTCGTTACATCATGAAGACATGGAGACCAGGACCAGAAGAGGAGCTTCTGAACTCTGGTCCTGAGCACATCATGGATTACATTTATAGAGCCACTAGAACCCTAAACCACTAGATACCCTCTCAGTGTTACAATAAAGAAGTAACAGGGCTGATGGGACATGTGGTCCTACAGAGATGTTCTGATGATGATGATGATGATGACCTACCGTCTCAGCCAGCTCTCTGTAGACCGGCTCCAGTTTCTTGCAGTGTGAACAGGACCGAGAGTAAAACTGGATCAGAACATCTTTCTCTCGATCATTGACGACGTCATCAAAAGACTCTGCAACAACCACCTGCAAGGTCAGAGAGGCAAAGAGTCAGAGGTCAGAATGTCAGAGGGTCAGAATGTCAGAGGGTCAGAATGTCAGAGGTCAGAGGGTCAGAATGTCAGAGGGTCAGAGGGTCAGAATGTCAGAGGGTCAGAATGTCAGAGGGTCAGAATGTCAGAGGGTCAGAATGTCAGAGGTCAGAATGTCAGAGGGTCAGAATGTCAGAGGTCAGAGGGTCAGAATGTCAGAGGTCAGAATGTCAGAGGGTCAGAATGTCAGAGGTCAGAATGTCAGAGGGTCAGAGGGTCAGAATGTCAGAGGGTCAGAGGGTCAGAATGTCAGAGGGTCAGAGGGTCAGAGGGTCAGAATGTCAGAGGTCAGAATGTCAGAGGGTCAGAGGGTCAGAGGTCAGAATGTCAGAGGGTCAGAATGTCAGAGGTCAGAATGTCAGAGGGTCAGAATGTCAGAGGGTCAGAATGTCAGAGGTCAGAATGTCAGAGGGTCAGAATGTCAGAGGGTCAGAATGTCAGAGGTCAGAATGTCAGAGGTCAGAATGTCAGAGGGTCAGAATGTCAGAGGGTCAGAATGTCAGAGTTCTTATGCTGCGTTCACACCAAACGCGGTGCGAATTATTCACGCGAGTAGATTACATACAAAGTCTCTGCACAGACGCGATGAGACTGGAGTGACACGAATTTGCGATGGCGCGGCGCGATGGACGCGAATTCGCGTCAAACGCCAAATCGCCCCAAACGCACAAGTTGACATTTTTCAACTTCGGCGAAATATACGCGTTATGCCCCCGCGCGATAGCCTATCAGCGTTGAGATGTTTCCCCTGTCATCACTGACTTCCTGCCGTTGTTGAATCAGGAAATAAATACCGAAGCCGTCTGTGTTCACCCGGAGCTCTACGATACCTCGTATCAATAGAGACCAGACTATGTGTATACATGTGTGTGTGTAAACCAGATGGTACAATGAAAAAGACGCCGTATTTACGTCTAGATGACGTTATTGTGAGTGTTGATGGAGCTGCTACCATGTTAGCATAGCCTAGCACCGATCCATCCGAGCTCCATTGAGAAAACAAGTATTTTAAAAGTTATTTGCTTGTCGTCTTGCGGAGAGAACTAACAAAACATGAATTCAGACAAATGGGCATCATTAGGTAGTTATTTCGGAGTCCCTTTTTGTCGGTTTATTGCAGTTAAATCACAGCCAAATCAGTGTATTTGGGGCTCATACAGCCGTAGTAAACAGCGGACGTGTGGCTCACTAGACACAGTGAATACATCTCGATCAAATACACGGAGCTGCTCCGGATGATGTTATTAACCCAGACATGACAGCGTTTAGTTTCCCGTGATATCTGGGACTTCCACAACACGTACTAAGCGGAAATAGAGGTTATTTTTTCCATGGTTGATGGCGGACAGTTGAGCGGCTTTCAGGGCGATAAGCCCCGCCCCCTCTCCGGCGCGTCCAGCGCGATTCGCGCGAATGAACGCGAGACTGGCGGCGCGAATGACGCGAATACGCGGCGCGATGAATTTGCGCCGCGTTTGGTGTGAACACGGCATTAGAAATCAGACCTGAGAGATGCTGATCATGTCAGGATAAAAGTCTTATTCTCACCTTGACAGCAGCCGTGTTTCTCTCAGGTACCGGTTCAGACTTAATGTAACGTTTGAGTCGACCTGCAAAATAATCGTCCAGAAACCTCTCCAAAGACTGACCATCCCTCCTGAAACACAGAGACAACAATCAATAACCGGATGAACATGTAAAAGAGTTATCACAGATCTGATTGGCCCAACGTGTGGTGTATTATATTAGCCTGGTTAGGCCTGGTTACGTTCATGAACTTCTCTCTCGTGGTGTATTATATTAGCCTGGTTAGGCCTGGTTACGTTCATGAACTCCTCTCTCGTGGTGTATTATATTAGCCTGGTTAGGCCTGGTTACGTTCATGAACTCCTCTCTCGTGGTGTATTATATTAGCCTGGTTAGGCCTTGTTACGTTCGTGAACTCCTCTCTCGTGGTGTATTATATTAGCCTGGTTAGGCCTGGTTACGTACGTGAACTCCTCTCTCGTGGTGTATTATATTAGCCTGGTTAGGCCTGGTTACGTTCATGAACTCCTCTCTCGTGGTGTATTATATTAGCCTGGTTAGGCCTGGTTACGTTCATGAACTCCTCTCTCGTGGTGTATTATATTAGCCTGGTTAGGCCTGGTTACGTTCATGAACTCCTCTCTCGTGGTGTATTATATTAGCCTGGTTAGGCCTGGTTACGTTCATGAACTCCTCTCTCGTGGTGTATTATATTAGCCTGGTTAGGCCTGGTTACGTACATGAACTTCTCTCTCGTGGTGTATTATATTAGCCTGGTTAGGCCTGGTTACGTTCATGAACTCCTCTCTCGTGGTGTGTTATATTAGCCTGGTTAGGCCTGGTTACGTACGTGAACTCCTCTCTCGTGGTGTATTATATTAGCCTGGTTAGGCCTGGTTACGTTCATGAACTCCTCTCTCGTGGTGTGTTATATTAGCCTGGTTAGGCCTGGTTACGTATGAACTCCTCTCTCGTGGTGTGTTATATTAGCCTGGTTAGGCCTGGTTACGTACGTGAACTCCTCTCTCGTGGTGTATTATATTAGCCTGGTTAGGCCTGGTTACGTATGAACTCCTCTCTCGTGGTGTATTATATTAGCCTGGTTAGGCCTGGTTACGTTCGTGAACTCCTCTCTCGTGGTGTATTATATTAGCCTGGTTAGGCCTGGTTACGTACGTGAACTCCTCTCTCGTGGTGTATTATATTAGCCTGGTTAGGCCTGGTTACGTTCATGAACTCCTCTCTCGTGGTGTATTATATTAGCCTGGTTAGGCCTGGTTACGTTCATGAACTCCTCTCTCGTGGTGTATTATATTAGCCTGGTTAGGCCTGGTTACGTTCATGAACTCCTCTCTCGTGGTGTATTATATTAGCCTGGTTAGGCCTGGTTACGTTCATGAACTCCTCTCTCGTGGTGTATTATATTAGCCTGGTTAGGCCTGGTTACGTACATGAACTTCTCTCTCGTGGTGTATTATATTAGCCTGGTTAGGCCTGGTTACGTTCATGAACTCCTCTCTCGTGGTGTGTTATATTAGCCTGGTTAGGCCTGGTTACGTACGTGAACTCCTCTCTCGTGGTGTATTATATTAGCCTGGTTAGGCCTGGTTACGTACGTGAACTCCTCTCTCGTGGTGTATTATATTAGCCTGGTTAGGCCTGGTTACGTTCGTGAACTCCTCTCTCGTGGTGTGTTATATTAGCCTGGTTAGGCCTGGTTACGTTCATGAACTCCTCTCTCGTGGTGTATTATATTAGCCTGGTTAGGCCTGGTTACGTACGTGAACTCCTCTCTCGTGGTGTGTTATATTAGCCTGGTTACGTACGTGAACTCCTCTCTCGTGGTGTATTATATTAGCCTGGTTAGGCCTGGTTACGTTCATGAACTCCTCTCTCGTGGTGTATTATATTAGCCTGGTTAGGCCTGGTTACGTACGTGAACTCCTCTCTCGTGGTGTATTATATTAGCCTGGTTAGGCCTGGTTACGTACGTGAACTCCTCTCTCATGGTGTATTATATTAGCCTGGTTAGGCCTGGTTACGTACGTGAACTCCTCTCTCATGGTGTATTATATTAGCCTGGTTAGGCCTGGTTACGTACGTGAACTCCTCTCTCGTGGTGTATTATATTAGCCTGGTTAGGCCTGGTTACGTACGTGAACTCCTCTCTCATGGTGTATTATATTAGCCTGGTTAGGCCTGGTTACGTTCATGAACTCCTCTCTCATGGTGTATTATATTAGCCTGGTTAGGCCTGGTTACGTACGTGAACTCCTCTCTCGTGGTGTATTATATTAGCCTGGTTAGGCCTGGTTACGTACGTGAACTCCTCTCTCATGGTGTATTATATTAGCCTGGTTAGGCCTGGTTACGTACGTGAACTCCTCTCTCGTGGTGTATTATATTAGCCTGGTTAGGCCTGGTTACGTACGTGAACTCCTCTCTCGTGGTGTATTATATTAGCCTGGTTAGGCCTGGTTACGTACGTGAACTCCTCTCTCATGGTGTACTTGTGGCCCAGTTTGGTCCGGATGGTGACAAACGGCAGCTCCCCCCCGTCTGATGTCCCGAGGCCGAAGTCGTCCTCCAGCTCAAACAGGAAGTCCTTCTTATTGGCTACAGAGAATGTCAGGCCACGCCTAGAAAATGTAGACGCCATCTTCATCACCCTGGCAACGAGACACAAGGGGCGGGGCTCAACGACAAAAACAAAGGTGGTCGAGATTGTGTACGTGTTTACCTGTGTATGTGTTACCTGTATATGTTACCTGTGTATGTGTGTTACCTGTGTATGTGTGTTACCTGTACATGTGTGTTACCTGTTTCTCCAATAGTTGGACCCTCGGATGTTGCGATGGAAGTCGAGGTCGTAGTACGCTGTCAGCAGGTCACGAACTCTCAGACTATCTCTGTTCTCCACAGTCATGTGAGGACATAGACCATAACTGCAGGCCGACAGGTAGAGAGAGAGACAGGTAGTTCGTGTATTAGCCACTAGATGCTGCTGTGATCAAACTATATTGAAGTGAATGAGAGAGTCTTACATGTTATCTCTGATAAAGCGTCTCAGAGACCCGATGGTCAGGAAATCTTGAAAGACCACGACATTCTCCTCAAACTTATTGGACAGTCTGGGAGGTCTGAACAACAACACACCCCTGAAAAATAAATAAAAAATATAACGTCAATTCACATGAACAAATGTGCTGTCATGTAACATGTAACGAAACACAAAGTAACTTTATAAAGCAATGTGACAAAGTAATGTGACAAGAGTAACGACACAGAGTAAGGACACAGAGTAACGACACAGAGTAAGGACACAGAGTAAGGACACAGAGTAACGACACAGAGTAACCTGACAGAGTAAGGACACAGAGTAAGGACACAGAGTAACGACACAGAGTAAGGACACAGAGTAACCTGACAGAGTAACGACACAGAGTAAGGACACAGAGTAACCTGACAGAGTAAGGACACAGAGTAACGACACAGAGTAAGGACACAGAGTAACCTGACAGAGTAAGGACACAGAGTAAGGACACAGAGTAACGACACAGAGTAAGGACACAGAGTAACCTGACAGAGTAACGACACAGAGTAAGGACACAGAGTAACCTGACAGAGTAAGGACACAGAGTAAGGACACAGAGTAACGACACAGAGTAACCTCACAGAGTAAGGACACAGAGTAACGACACAGAGTAACCTGACAGAGTAAGGACACAGAGTAACGACACAGAGTAACCTCACAGAGTAAGGACACAGAGTAACCTGACAGAGTAAGGACACAGAGTAAGGACACAGAGTAACGACACAGAGTAACCTGACAGAGTAAGGACACAGAGTAACGACACAGAGTAACCTCACAGAGTAAGGACACAGAGTAACCTGACAGAGTAAGGACACAGAGTAACCTGACAGAGTAAGGACACAGAGTAAGGACACAGAGTAACGACACAGAGTAACCTGACAGAGTAAGGACACAGAGTAACGACACAGAGTAACCTCACAGAGTAAGGACACAGAGTAACGACACAGAGTAACCTGACAGAGTAAGGACACAGAGTAACGACACAGAGTAACGACACAGAGTAACCTGACAGAGTAAGGACACAGAGTAACGACACAGAGTAACCTGACAGAGTAACGACACAGAGTAAGGACACAGAGTAACGACACAGAGTAACCTGACAGAGTAACCTGACAGAGTAAGGACACAGAGTAACGACACAGAGTAACCTGACAGAGTAAGGACACAGAGTAACGACACAGAGTAACGACACAGAGTAATGACACAGAGTAACCTGACAGAGTAAGGACACAGAGTAACGACACAGAGTAACCTGACAGAGTAAGGACACAGAGTAAGGACACAGAGTAAGGACACAGAGTAACGACACAGAGTAACCTCACAGAGTAAGGACACAGAGTAACGACACAGAGTAACGACACAGAGTAACGACACAGAGTAACCTCACAGAGTAAGGACACAGAGTAAGGACACAGAGTAACGACACAGAGTAACGACACAGAGTAACCTCACAGAGTAAGGACACAGAGTAACGACACAGAGTAACCTCACAGAGTAAGGACACAGAGTAACGACACAGAGTAACGACACAGAGTAACGACACAGAGTAACCTCACAGAGTAACGACACAGAGTAACGACACAGAGTAACGACACAGAGTAACGACACAGAGTAACCTCACAGAGTAAGGACACAGAGTAACGACAGAGTAAGGACACAGAGTAACCTCACAGAGTAACGACACAGAGTAACGACACAGAGTAACATGACAGAGTAAGGACACAGAGTAACGACACAGAGTAAGGACACAGAGTAACGACACAGAGTAACGACACAGAGTAACATGACAGAGTAAGGACACAGAGTAACGACACAGAGTAACGACACAGAGTAAGAACACAGAGTAAGGACACAGAGTAAGGACACAGAGTAACGACACAGAGTAAGGACACAGAGTAACGACACAGAGTAACGACACAGAGTAACGACACAGAGTAAGGACACAGAGTAAGGACACAGAGTAAGGACACAGAGTAAGGACACAGAGTAAGGACACAGAGTAAGGACACAGAGTAAGGACACAGAGTAAGGACACAGAGTAACGACACAGAGTAACGACACAGAGTAACGACACAAAGTAACGACACAGAGTAACATGACAGAGTAAGGACACAGAGTAAGGACACAGAGTAAGGACACAGAGTAACGACACAGAGTAACGACACAGAGTAAGGACACAGAGTAACGACACAGAGTAACGACACAGAGTAACGACACAGAGTAACGACACAGAGTAAGGACACAGAGTAAGGACACAGAGTAAGGACACAGAGTAACGACACAGAGTAAGGACACAGAGTAAGGACACAGAGTAAGGACACAGAGTAAGGACACAGAGTAAGGACACAGAGTAAGGACACAGAGTAAGGACACAGAGTAAGGACACAGAGTAAGGACACAGAGTAACGACACAGAGTAACTCCAGCTTACTGAGCCATTCCTGGAGTTTTCAGCCATATCTCAAGTCCTTCTTCAGCAGGTAGAACTTACATCCTCGTCACCTGATACAAGTAGAGCTTTGCTTGAGGTTCTGATCAGGTTCCACCTGCTGAAGAAGTCCATGAGGATCAGTGTTTCTACTCACTCTGACTTTACTCCGTGTTTCTCCCCCAGCTTCAGATCTGCAGTGTGAGCGAATCTGAACTGTTCTCTCAGCAGAGCTGCAGCTCTCAGGAACTCTGACAGATGAGATCCGTCTGCACCTGAAAACACACCTGAGACACAGAAACACACACAGGTCATAGAACCACACAGGAGGTGCTACGTAGCATAGCATGACTTAGCTTCTAGCTTGTTATGATACAACAGGTAACGTCATAATGAAAGCAAAGTAATGTCACATAAAGTAATATGACATAAAATGCCACGTTAAGTCAGGTGACATCATGTGACAGCGTGTCAGGTGACATAACGTAGGAATAACACGTGACCAACCTACGACACTGGCATCGTAGTGGGTGATGAAGGTCTGGAGGTCTTCTTCAGTCTTCAGGTGAACTGAGTCTGGTCCAGTCTGCTTCTTCATGTAGTGATAGATCCCATCTGAACACACACACACACACCTGTTCAATAAACATGTTTGTTTCTTTGTTTGTTTGAGTTTGTTTGTTTGTTTACCTGCGCTGCGAGGTCCGTCGTAGGGGGCGGAGTCTCTTCCGTTCCTGAAGATCTTCAGGGTCGGGTAACCAGAGACCCCGAAACGACCACAGGTCTCTGAGTGAGCTGTACAGTCCACCTGAGACAGGAAGACACAGGTGAGACAGGTAGAGACAGGAAGACACAGGTGAGACAGGTAGAGACAGGTGAGACACAGGTGAGACAGGTGAGACAGGAAGAGACAGGATTGTATGTATTGACAGACTTCTAGTTAACGTCAACACTCTGTGAGACAGGTTTGATGAAGATGATGATGAAGATGTTACCTTGGCCAGCTGGACGCTTCCCTTCAGTCTCGTCGCTGCTTTGTCAAACTCTGGAGCTAATTTCTTACAATGACCACACCTGAGAGGAGAGGAAGGAAGGAAGGGAGGGAGGAAGGGAAGGAAGAAAGGAAGGAGGGGAGAAAGGCAGGAAGGAAACAGAGGATGGGGGAAACAAAGGAGGGGAGGTAATGAAAGGAAGGACAGAGGGATGAGTGGAGGAGACGAAGAGGATGAATGTCCGCCATTATTACATCACAATAGAACAACACGGTTATCTGCTCATGAGCTAGCTATGCTAAGCTAACCGTTACCATGGAGCGTAGAATTTCACCAGCATGGTCTCGTGCCCCGTTGACAGGTAGTCGAAGTCCGCGTCACCGAGCTCGAGCACGTCTCTGCGCGAGGACACCGCGGAGGGAAAACAAGACAGCGCGAGCGTGACGGCGGCGGGAAGGAGGCGGATGGCGGCCGCCATGTTGGAAAGAAACGAGGAATGATGGGAGATGTTTAGGAGACGTGAAGGAGACCGTGACCGATGAAACACAGAACCTCCGCGCGACACTCACGGTCAATGGGGTCCGCGCGACTCACGCTTCCGGTCACAGATTCCAAAATAAAAGACGTGTCCGTGTCAAGCTGAGTGTTTCAAAGTTCAACAGTGAATAAATGATTAATATCTAAAATGAAACGTCACATTTAACCCTTCCACACACGTGATGCGTAGTGTCTCTCATTTAGATACGTCCACGATTATCTGATGCTTTTACTGTGAAGGCAGGATTACTACTTCCGGTTCCCACCTGTGAAACTTGACCATCCCTCCAACTGTCACATGAAGGGCGGGACGTCAAGACGCTCTCTGATTGGTCTAGAGCCGTTAGTGGTGACGTCATGTAGGCGTTCATTGGCCCTCTACCGACCGACCGGTTTATAAATACATTAAGGTTTTACTTTTCCAATGCACAATATTTGAATAGGAGTAAGTTAGGGACTTCCGGTTTGCTGATGGAGTAGTTAAGAGGCAGAGTCAGACCGCTCCCAGATATATCGCAACTCACCCACGGAATAATATATATAAATATATAAACATGTGAATGTCCTGAGTGATCCAGTCAAGAGTAGAGTGTTAGCATGAAAAAGGATCCGAAGACACAAGTTATATGTTATATGTTCACTTTGAAGTGATTCAGATATATAATGATCAAAGGAAGGATCGATAACATTCTGGTCACATTATATATATACCTGATATAAGATCTTCAAAGATTCCTACGAAACCTTATACTCACAGCCTAAGATTGTCCATGAAGATAACATTAAACAATACTTATATATATATATTTATTAAAGGCTTCTTTGTGTTTTTGTATCTAAATAAATAAAATGACAGAAACATGTAACAATGCTTTATTCATTCACATTCAATATGAATAAAATCTATAAAACTTTCACTAACACATTCATTAAGGCCACTAGGAATCATGGGAGTGTTCAGCCCTGGTGCATCATGGGAAGACTGACACTCAGGAATATTAGTGGTTTTTAATCTTTAATCAAACATAAATAATATCTTTAAACATCCACTCTGTCAAATAAAAGAGCTGGAAACTAAATGATTCAAATGTAATTTGTCCTCACAGTGACTCTGTGACTCCGCCCCTGACTCACTGAGGCCACACCCCCTGTCCTCACTGTGACTCCGCGAGACCACACCCCCTGAACCCTCCAGTGATTCTGGGTGATGGTTCTAATGGGATCAAACATCCTGATGTAGACCCGCCTCTAGAGTCTCAGCTCTCCACCGTGATTTCAGTCCTCTGAGGAACAGGAAGTGGACTTCTGGAGGTTGGCGGAGTGGAACAGATTCATCAGGTCTGAGAACCGGAGGCTCACCTGTTGGAATATTAATTAACATCTTAGTGTTTACAGAACAAGAAGCTGAAGCCCTGCCCCCTCTCACCTGGAGGGATATGAATTAACATATTAATGTTTACAGAAGAAGAAGCTGAAGCCCCGCCCCTCTCACCTGGAGGAATATGAATTAACATATTAATGTTTACAGAAGATGAAGCCCCGCCCCCTCTCACCTGTTGGGCGGTCTTGTTCCCCAGGTGGGATGAGACCTGTCTGAATGTCTTCCTATTGGCTCCTCTCTGCTGACAGGCTGTCAGGATGGAGCGGTCCGCCTCACTACAGGAAGAGTTAGAGGTTAGAGAGACGGAGACCATTCACCAGGAGAGTCTGTCTGTCTGTATCTCTCTCTCTCTCTGTCTGTCTGTATCTCTCTCTCTCCGTCTGTCTGTCTGTCTCTCACCGTGTCCACTCCACCACTTTCTCTCCCGTCGACGTCATCGACATGTTTTTGGCGCAGACCGGTTGCTCTGACTCCGCCTCCTCTGACTCCCGACGCGCCACTCTCTTCCCGTTGCCATGGAGAGGAGGATTCTGGGACACGTAGTCCGTCTCTGAGTTGTGAAGCTGCTGGAAGAACTCCCAGAATTCCCGGTGCAGGTGGGCGTGTTGTCTGAGGAGAGACGAGATCTGAGAAGATTTATTTAACATTTAGATTCTTTAGTTCAAACTAAACCTTCTGATCCAAACGGAGAGAGAAACACCTTGGCCATGTCCTCAGGTGAGGGGGTGGAGCTTCCCTGGAGCACAGATACCACCTGCCGGAAGGGAGAGGAGTCTTCTCCCAGGCTCCGCCCCAGTCGCCGTAGAAACCTCCGGCTGCGTTCAAACAGCCGCTGCTCCGTCAGCTGAGGAACAAAACCACAGAAGGAGAGTGAGGGTCTGTGGAGCGCCGTGATGTCAAAGCGATGATGTCACAGCGATGTCACCCACCAGCCCACAGCGGCGAGCCTGTTGGCGGTTCAGGAAGGCGGCAAAGTCTCTGAGCAGCTGAGGCCACGGACGAAGAACTCGACTCAGACCTCCGAACAGAAGCTCTGCTGAGGACAAGGACCACCGGTCCAGAACCTGGAGCAACTGGTAAGGGACGCCCGGGGACACCTGGACCGCCTCACACACCTGGACAGGTAACAGGAAGTCAGGAAACAGGAAATCAGGTAACAGGAAGTCAGGAAACACAGGAAACAGGAAGTCACGAAACATAGGTAACAGGAAGTCAGGAAACAGGTAACAGGAAGTCAGGTAACACAGGTAACAGGAAGTCAGGTAACACAGGAAACAGGAAGTCAGGTAACACAGGAAACAGGAAGTCACGAAACATAGGTAACAGGAAGTCAGGTAACAGGAAGGCAGGTAACATAGGTAACAGGAAGTCAGGAAACACAGGAAACAGGAAGTCACAAAACATAGGTAACAGGAAGTCAGGAAACAGGTAACAGGAAGTCAGGTAACACAGGAAACAGGAAGTCAGGAAACATAGGTAACAGGAAGTCAGGAAACATAGGTAACAGGTAACAGGAAGTCAGGTCACAGGAAACATAGGTAACAGGAAGTCAGGAAACAAGAAGTCAGGACACAGGTAACAGGAAACATAGGTAACAAGTAAAAGGAAACAGGTAACAGGAAGTCAGGAAACACAGGATACAAGAAACAAGAAGTCAAGACAGGTAACAGGAAGTTAGGTAACAGGAAACAGGATGTCAGGAAACAGGATGTCAGGAAACACAGGAAGTCAGTAACAGGAAACAGGAAGTCAGGTAACAGGAAGTCAGGAAACATAGGTAACAGGTAACAGGAAGTCAGGAAACATAGGTAACAGGAAGTCAGGTAACAGGAAACATAGGTTACAGGAAGTCAGGACACAGGTAACAGGAAGTCAGGAAACATAGGTAACAGGAAACAGGAAACAGGAAGTCAGGAAGAAGGAAACAGGTAACAGGAAACATAGGTAACAGGAAGTGAGGAAACACAGGAAACAGGAAGTCAGGTAACAGGAAACAGGAAGTCAGGAAACAGGTAACAGGAAGTCAGGAAACAGTAAATCAGGAAACACAGGAAACGAAGTCAGGTAACAAGAAGTCAGGTAACAGGAAGTCAGGAAACAGGTAACAGGAAGTCAGGTAACAGGAAGTCAGGAAACAGGAAGTCAGGAAACAGGAAGTCAGGAAACACAGGAAACAGGAAGTCAGGTAACAGGAAGTCAGGAAACAGGAAGTCAGGTAACAGGAAGTCAGGTAACAGGAAGTCAGGTAACACAGGTAACAGGAAGTCAGGAAACAGGAATTCAGGAAGACAGCATCCACCGACACACACACACAGTTACTGAACCACAGATGGGTCTCACTCTGTACAGATAGTCCGCAGCAAACACCTCGTCATCCTCAGTCTGTCTCTGATCATCTTCATCACCTGAAGCCTCCTGCACACAGACAGACAGCGTGTCATAAATGTGTTTTTTATAGACGTGTATAAAATATGAAATCTAAAACACTTCAGACCTGCAGCAGGAAGAAGGACTCATCATCGGCTGTGCATGGCGTTGATGTCACTTCCTGTTCCCTCTCTGACTCTGCCTCCTCACTTCCTGTTGAGCTGGGTGAAGAGTCAGAGAGAACCAGGAGGATCTCGCTCTCCTCTTCCTCCTCTTCATCATTGGTCCTGGTTACATCATCGGGGGCGTGGCCTTCAGTGGAAGAAGTTACAGCCTCTTCATGGCTCCTCCTCCTGGCTCCTCCCCCATTCAGTTCTTCAGGTGAAGACTTCCTCCTCAGGCTGGTGAGGGTCTGATAGTGACGTCTGATTCGCTCTCTGATCGTCATGGAGACGGATGAGGCGGTGATGATGTCAGCAGGGGTGTCGGTCCTGTTCAGGAGGCGACGGAGGAGGACTCGAGGACGGGAGGAGCCTGTCTGTCTGTGAGGGAGGGGAGAGGAGCCTGTATGTCTGTGAGGGAGGGGGGAGGGGCCTGTCTGTCTGTGAGGGAGGGGGGAGGGGCCTGTCTGTCTGTCAGGGAGGGGGGAGGGGCCTGTCTGTCTGTCAGGGAGGGGCTGCTGCAGCACAAAGCCGATGCGTCTGAAGTCGAGACGTTTGGGGAGGCGGGGGGGGTACCTGGTGCCGGGGGGGAAGCTGTAGGTGTCACAGGAGGAGCGGAGGAGGGTCAGGTGAGTCTGACGGGGGGGTGGGGCCTTGGAGGCGGAGCCAGACGGGCTGTTATAGTCTTTGGTAGCGGTGTAGATGGCAGGAAGGCTCCTCTGTGAGGGGAGGGGCAGTTTATTTATTAATCATAAGATTGTTATGGTTTTATTTTGACTTTGTGGTTTTATTTTGACTTTTGTTGATGAAGCTTTACAATAAAAACGTTTCAGACGATAAAGAAAACTTGATAACACAACAAACAGGATCCACTTCAAAATAAAATACACGAGTCGAGTGTTAAATTAAGGTTCAAAACATCAGTTTTTATATCTAGGCTTTTAATGTGAAAGAACAACAGGAAGTGACATACCAGCAGCCACAGGGGCATGGCCTCCTCCTCTCTCTCCACTGGGGGGCGCCGCTCTGCCGGGTCCACCCGCCGGCAGGACACCAGCATCGGCCACAGGACCCGCTGATACCTGAAGGCCTGCAGAGGACATCAGGTCACATTGAGTCCAGCAGAGACCAACATAGACCAGCAGAGACCAGCAGAGTCCAGCAGAGACCAGCAGAGACCAATAGAGTCCAGTAGTGTGAGCGTTACCTTGACGATGTTGTCCGGTGAACCAGGTCTACAGCACTGCAGGATTCTCCGGCGGACCTGGACCAGAGTCTTCCTCACCAGGAACTGAGACACCAGCTTAGTGGGGTCATGTGAGCCCTCCATGTTCCTGAGGCCTAGAACCAGGAGGCTGAGGACACACACACACAAACACACACGGTCAATACATCTATGCTGCTGTCACTCACTGGTGTGTGTATCTCTCTGAGTGAGTGTGTGTCTGTGTGTGTGTGTGTGTGTGTGTAGTACCAGTCCTCAGCTGCAGTGAAAGCAGCGGTCCTGCGGGGGCAGTAGAGGTCTGGGTCCAGACTAGCAGAGGACAGCAGCTCTGGGTAGAGGAAGACCAGACGAGTGGAGAAGAGCCAGGAGAGTTCAGCTGGGAGGACGGGGAAACGCCGCACTACACACACACACACACACACACACACACACACACACACACACACACACACACACACACACACACACACACACACACACACACACACACACACACACACACACACACACACACACACACACACACACACACACAGTTGTTTTAAAGTGGGTTCTACTACCGTTTTTTTATATATATATATATTTATAAATGTGGACTGAGAGCAGGTGGACTCACTGTGTCCTCTGGAGTCCGGTGGGTGGACCTGCTGCTGGTATCTGATGGGGGTCTCCTGCAGCTCCTCCAGTAGCAGCAGCGCCCCCTTTAGGTTGGAGGCTCTGAAGACGCTGCAGAAACCAGGACGTCCTGAAGACATCAAGAGTTCTCCTCTCTGAGCCAACAGGTCCAACTCAAACTGAGGAGACACGGAGACCAGTCAAGGTGTGTGTGTGTGAGACCACTCAGGGTGTGTGTGTGTGTGTGTGTGTGTGAGACCACTCAGGGTGTGTGTGTGTGTGTGTGTGTGTGTGTGTGTGAGACCACTCAGGGTGTGTGTGTGTGTGTGTGTGTGTGTGTGTGAGACCACTCAGGGTGTGTGTGTCTGTGTGTGTGTGAGACCACTCAGGGTGTGTGTGTGTGTGTGTGTGTGTGTGTGTGAGACCACTCAGGGTGTGTGTGTCTGTGTGTGTGTGAGACCACTCAGGGTGTGTGTGTGTGAGACCACTCAGGGTGTGTGTGTGTGAGACCACTCAGGGTGTGTGTGTGTGTGTGTGTGTGAGACCACTCAGGGTGTGTGTGTGTCTGTGTGTGTGTGTGAGACCAGTCTGTGTGTGTGTGTGTGTGTGTTACCAGGAACTGTCTGCAGGTCTCAGCTTCACTCTTCAGTTTGACTACAGGTGAACTCAGCAGGTGAATCTGAGTCAGCAGCTGGACGTGCTGAGAGACGGCGAAAGTATTAATATATATATAGTACACAAACTAGTGTGTACTTGTACTACATGTACACACTAGTATTAGTACCTGTTGGAGCTGCTGCTGCAGGTGGCTCCTCTGCTGTCCGCTCAGCTTCAGTGTGTACGGCTCTGGGTTGTGTGCGTGTGTCAGTCCGAGCTGCCGTCTCTTCCTCATAAACTCCACCTGCTGCCTCACCATACGCAGCTCTGTGATTGGTTCGTCCTCCTCGTCTCCCGGTCCTCTGTGATGGAAGCAGAGAGGGTCGGTGTGTGTTGGTTGTTGTGTTATTGTGTTGGTGTGTGTTACATACGAGTCATGCTGCTCCTGAGGTGTGTGTGTCTGAACACATTCCTCCTGAGGCTCCTCCTCTTCCTCGTGGCCTTCATCTTCCACTTCCTGTCCTGCCGCCAGGTCTTCTTTCAACTGAAACACAAACACCAGCAGCTGAAGGTGCGTGAAAGGGACGAGTCTACCTAAAGCTCTACCGACTGGTCCTGAAGCTCTACCGACTGGTCCTGAAGCTCTACCGACTGGTCCTGAAGCTCTACCGACTGGTCCTGAAGCTCTACCGACTGGTCCTAAAGCTCTACCGACTGGTCCTAAAGCTCTACCGACTGGTCCTGAAGCTCTACCGACTGGTCCTAAAGCTCTACCGACTGGTCCTAAAGCTCTACCGACTGGTCCTGAAGCTCTACCGACTGGTCCTGAAGCTCTACCGACTGGTCCTGAAGCTCTACCGACTGGTCCTAAAGCTCTACCGACTGGTCCTGAAGCTCTACCGACTGGTCCTTAAGCTCTACCGACTGGTCCTTAAGCTCTACCGACTGGTCCTTAAGCTCTACCGACTGGTCCTTAAGTTCTACCGACTGGTCCTTAAGCTCTACCGACTGGTCCTTAAGTTCTACCGACTGGTCCTTAAGTTCTACCGACTGGTCCTTAAGCTCTACCGACTGGTCCTTAAGTTCTACCGACTGGTCCTTAAGCTCTACCGACTGGTCCTTAAGTTCTACCGACTGGTCCTTAAGTTCTACCGACTGGTCCTTAAGCTCTACCGACTGGTCCTTAAGTTCTACCGACTGGTCCTTAAGTTCTACCGACAGTTATCAGTGAGCTTTAGAGATGCTGGCAGGTGGATTTTGTTACCTCTGGACAGAGCCAGGCTAGCTGTTTCCATCCGTTTCCAGTCTTTATGCTAAGCTAAGCCCGTCCTGAGTGAAGACTGGAGAGACTCACCGTTTCAAACAGCTCCTCCATCAGCTCATTCACCTCCTTCTCTGCAGGACAAACACCACGACAGACCGTCAGTATTAACTAATCTAACATGTTTAAAAACAATGACCATCACATGAGGATGTGCACACTGACTGGTGATGCGGACAGCCCTGTCGTCCCGGTAATCCTCCACATCGGGTTCATCGGTGTCGGCCAGGAAGTTGTACTCTGGATCATCTTCATCATCACACTCCTCTGGTAGAGTGACACAGAACAAAGTGTATTACATAGAAAGAAAAAGGTGGCAGTGTTGCTCGTAGTGTTCACACAGCATCAGGGTGACAGAGCCACGCACGCACCTTCGTTTTCCATGTCTGAGGTCATCAGGCCTCTCAGCCAATTGGTCCAGTCCCTGTCCTCGTGGGCGGAGCTGGACTCGTACATGTCAGGTGTGATGTCGGGAGCTCGGAGCTCCGCCTCCAGCCGGCCGAGCGGGACGTCACGTAGAGGACGCTTGGACCGAGTCCGGTACGCCATCAGACCCACCTCGTCCTCCGACTCAGGCAAAGGCTGACAGACGCAAGTAATCAATAATCAATTCTATATATCAACAACTTGTTTTTATTTAAATACAGAATATACTAGACCTTCAGTTCTGATATTCCACTAACTAACCAATGGTCTGGTCCTTAAGTTCTATCGACCGGTCCCTAAGTTCTACCGACCGGTCCTTAAGCTCTACCGACCGGTCCTTAAGCTCTACCGACCGGTCCTTAAGTTCTACCGACTGGTCCTTAAGCTCTACCGACCGGTCCTTAAGTTCTACCGACCGGTCCTTAAGTTCTACCGACCGGTCCTTAAGTTCTACCGACCGGTCCTTAAGTTCTACCGACCGGTCCTTAAGCTCTACCGACCGGTTCTTAAGCTCTACCGACCGGTCCTTAAGCTCTACCGACCGGTCCTTAAGCTCTACCGACCGGTCCTTAAGTTCTACCGACCGGTCCTTAAGTTCTACCGACCGGTCCTTAAGCTCTACCGACCGGTCCTTAAGTTCTACCGACCGGTCCTTAAGTTCTACCGACCCGTCCTTAAGCTCTACCGACCGGTCCTTAAGGTCTACCGACCCGTCCTTAAGTTCTACCGACCCGTCCTTAAGTTCTACCGACCCGTCCTTAAGTTCTACCGACCCGTCCTTAAGACCTGAACAGTATATCTTCTTGTGGTACCTGGTAGGGCTCTATACACACAGCTAGCTCCTCCTCCACAGCATGAAGTTTCTCCAGGAAGGTGGTGTCAGGCACTGCTTTAGGGGGAGGGGCTTTGGGAGGAGTGGGAGGTCCCATTGAGAGAGACGCCAGCCTTAAACGCCTGAAGCGGCTCCGGGAAGTCTGAAGAGAGGTGAACGACACTTTTTATGGTTTCATCTATGTTGTGTTGTCATGTGAAGATGGTTCAACCAACCATGACAGAGAGGAGGCGGGGCTTCACACAGACCCTTGCTGCCATGAGGACACAGGAAGTAGAATTACCTGCCAGGGGCTGCAGCTGTCCTCCTCCACTCGGTTCAGTCGACTTCCTCTGGGAGACGAAGCAGAGCTCTCCATGTCGCTCTCCTGGAACGTCTACACACACATCCATCGATCAGTAATCAATCCTCAGTACCAACCCGGACTGCAGCCAATCAGAGCACAGCCTCACATCTTCAGCCGTCTCGTCCTCGTCCTCCTCATCAGGATGGTACTCTTCATCAGAGGAGTCTTCCTCAGCCAGAGGGATGTCCACAAACTGAGGAGCCTGAAGACAGAAGGACAGACGGACAGATCATTTACTGTCACCACGGTAACAGCAGCACTGATGTGTCATGTTACTGCAAATAAAAACAGATGAGCAGTTAAGTCTTTAAATATTCAATAATAATAATACTTTAATTTTATATAGCGCTTTCTAAATACCCAAAGACGCTTTACATAGGGCAGAGACAAACAGAACAAACAGAGGAGCTAAACAAACAAACAGAACATTTTGGTAAAAAAAAAAGAAAAGTGGAGAAGCTGTGTGGAGTGATGTAGTGGAGGGTTTGAAGAGGGTTCGTTTGAATGATAGGGAGGGTGTTCCAGAGGGGGGGTGCAGCAGCAGCTGAGAAGGCCCTGTCTTCTATATATATACACATATATATATATATACACATATATACCTCTGTGAGAGTCACACAGACACACACCTGGTGCAGGTGCTGACAGAAGCATCAGAGTGAAGCTAGACAGGTCCAGTAGTAACAGTCACTACAGAAAGGTCGACCCTCTCCCCAGACAATGGAGATATTCTCATCTTTTTGAAAATCATGTCACAGTAATGTGAACATTATTGTGTATTTGAATGACATAACCTGACAGGAAGTAAACACAGACCCAAGTTGTTGCCGAGCAGTTCAGTTCAGTGTAAACAGTGGAAGCTAGCTCACATATTCTTTCAGTATTGATCAAAGGACGAGGGCATCAACATACCTCATGTTGCACTTAAACTTAAACAGAATTGAATATTCTTGAATGTTTTAATTTTATTTATTTAATTTCAAATTGGACATCTTCAATATTTTAGTTTTCATGTAAGACTATAGCCCAAAGTTATTTTCTTTAAGTGTTCTTGAAGTTCTTTAATTAATAAATGGAAAGCAAAGTTATATTTGTCTCCTCCCCTTTTCTTTGTTGATCCGAAAAATGATCCGAACCGTGACTCAAGAACCGTGATCCGAACCGAACCGTGAGGTTTGTGATCCGTTGCACCCCTAATGTATACACATTTATATTAGTGCTGGGCAACGATTACAATTTTTAATCGCCATTCATTTTTTGCAATTAATCTCATTGTTATGGCAAAGTTCAATAATGAATTCTAAAGTAGTGTATTGCTTCACTTTTATTTTGAAAGTACTGCTATATGAACAACAGGACAATA
>JAVDOI010000047.1:312500-322500 GCA_032191485.1 Leptoclinus maculatus | reverse complement strand
TAGCAGAAGATGCGTTTATAAATGTAAACGTGGACTCAGACCAGCTGGAGGTTCTCTCAGTAGAACATCTCTATAGTCCTGATTGTTTCTTCTTCTCTTTGTAACTATTCTAATTGTTCATGATATATATATATTTAGATAGATAGATAGATAGATAGATAGATAGATATTTAGATAGATAGATAGAGACAGAGAGAGACACACACACACAGACAGACAGAGACACACACAGACAGACAGACAGAGACACACACACAGACAGACAGACAGAGACACACACACACAGACAGACAGACAGAGACACACACACACAGACAGACAGACAGAGACACACACACACAGACAGACAGAGACACACACACACAGACAGACAGACAGAGACACAGACAGACAGACAGACAGAGAGAGACAGAGACACACACAGACAGACAGAGACACACACACACACACAGACAGACAGACAGAGACACACACACACAGACAGACAGACAGAGACACACACACACAGACAGACAGACAGAGACACAGACAGACAGAGAGACAGAGAGAATAAGAAGAAATTTATGTGACAGCCCGAGACAATGTTCCACCAGCCACCACTGGCTAACAGTTAGCTTCGGTTAGCTAACAGTTACCTTGTGTTAGCGAACAGTTACCTTGTGTTAGCTAACAGTTACCTTGTGTTAACTAACAGTTAGCTTGTGTTAGCTCCTCACCTTGTTGAGTCTGCTCTCCTCCAGCTAGCGTGCTAACACTTAACTAGCCGGCTAGTTTAGCGACCGTTAGCATCACAACATACAGACTACAGGAGCCGGTAGTATATATATATATATATATATATAAATATATATACACGTTTTATATATAGATATATATATATAGCCGTAGTTTGTCGGTGTCCCCTTCCGGTCCAACCCCCCTCTAACGGTCCGGTACCGGTCGCTTTAATCCAGTTTACCGGTAAAGTTCCGTCACGAGCAGCAGAAACTTTTACCGCCACAACAACGACACGCTTCTGAGAAAGCTACACTTCCGGCTGTGCGTCACTACGTAACGGTGACGTCTTCTTCTTCTTCCTCGAGGTTTATTGGCGGTTGGCCAACAATGACAAAGCCGTTCATTACCGCCACCTGCTGGTCTGGAGTGTGGATCAGGATGTCTGGTACTTATATAGTTTAATAAAAAATAACTAAATTGAAAGTAAAATTAAATAAAATTAAATTTCGTTTTCCGTTTTAAACCAAAAAGCCATTTTTCTGTTTTTGTTTCTGAATCCAAAAACTAGAAAACGAGAGAACCAAACTAATACTATAATGATGACAGTCCGCCTGGTCCTTTTTGTCTTTTTTCTTCAATAAATGTGTTAAGACAATGTCCTTTTTGAAAATTATTTTGCTCCTTTTTTCAGGAGAAATGTAACTTTCAAAATCTGGCAAGTATTTGTCATTATTACATGTTATAAATAAGATAAGATAAGATCATCCTTTATTCGTCCCACAGTGGGGAAATTTACTGGATCACAGCAGCAAAGTGGACAGTGCACACAAGGTACATGGTAAAAAATAAACAAAAGCAGCAAGTATTATAAATAAGTAATAAACAGTATAGAATATCAACTAAGTAAAAAAGTACAAAACTCCACAATAACTAAATATAACTTAAAATAAAATAAAAAATATATACAGACAGTATTTTTTTATAGTGTTGTTGGTGTTGTGTGGTCTACTGGGAGCACAGCTGGTTGTGCAGCCTGACAGCAGCAGGAAGGAAGGACCTGCGGTACCTCTCCTTCACACACCGTATATACATATATATATATATATATACATATATACATATATATGTATATGAAGGAAGGACCTGCGGTACCTCTCCTTCACACACCGTATATACATATACATATATACATATATATATATATATATACATATATACATATATATGTATATGAAGGAAGGACCTGCGGTACCTCTCCTTCACACACCGGGGGTGAATCAGCCGGTGGCTGAAGGAGCTGCACAGAGCTGCCAGGGCGTCCTGCATGGGGTGGGAGGTGTTGTCCATCAGGGATGATAGCTTAGCCATCATCCTCCTGTCTCCCACCACCTCCACCGGATCCAGTGGACACCCCAGCACACTGCTGGCTTTCTTGATCAGTTTGTTGAGTCTGTTCCTGTCAGCCGTCGAGATGCTGCTGCCCCAGCAGACCACTCCATAGAAGGTGGCTGATGCCACCACGGAGTCAAAGAAGGTCCTCAGGAGTGCTCCCTGCACTCCAAAGGACCTGAGTCTCCTCAGCAGATAGAGTCTGCTCTGACCCTTTTTATAGAGTGCGTGTGCGTGATCAGTCCAGTCCAGTTTATTGTTCAAGTGAACACCCAGGTACTTATAAGATCTCACCATCTCAATGTCCTTTCCCTGGATGTTCACTGGTACCGGAGGAGAGTGAAGTCCACCACCAGCTCTTTGGTTTTACCAGAGTTGATCTGGAGGCGGTTCCGCTGGCACCATCCTATGAAGTCCTGGTTCAGTTCTCTGTATTCCCCCGTCATCACCGTTTTTGTTTTTTCTTTAAAAAGAGACGCAGAGCGAGACAGGAGACCCGGAAATAAGAATATTTCAAAATAAAAGTGAAGGCAATAGAATGAGTGTATAGAATAAATTATTATTTAAGGTCTGTGAGGTAAACACATACCTGACTGTAATAAATTAATATTAATATAAATAATGCAGAATAGTTTGTGGTTCAGGTCTCACTGCTGGTCTTGTTTAGTTAGTGGTTCAGATTGCTGTGATCAGCTGACCAGAGCTTCAGGTTCAGGATGTTCAGAGCACGTGTTGTGTCCACGAGGAATAAAAAGGTCCAGAACTGATCTTGGATCAAGTTCAGAAACATCCATTAATGTCTTCACTTCAGCTCTTAACTCAGAAGATGTCTTCAGGACAAATCTAAAGTCTCCACAGACTCTCTAATCTCTCTCCACAGACTCTCTACACAGACTCTCTCTACACAGACTCTCTCTACAGACTCTCTACACAGACTCCCTCTACAGACTCTCTACACAGACTCTCTCTACACAGACACTCTCTACACAGACTCTCTACACAGACTCTCTCTACACAGACTCCCTCTACACAGACTCCCTCTACAGACTCTCTACACAGACTCCCTCTACAGACTCTCTAATCTCTCTCCACAGACTCTAGTCTCTCTACACAGACTCTCTACACAGACTCTCTCTACACAGACTCCCTCTACAGACTCTCTACACAGACTCCCTCTACAGACTCTCTACACAAACTCCCTCTACAGACTCTCTACACAGACTCTCTCTACACAGACACTCTCTACACAGACACTCTCTACACAGACTCTCTACACAGACACTCTCTACACAGACTCTCTACACAGACTCTCTCTACACACTCTCTCTACACAGACTCCCTCTACAGACTCTCTACACAGACTCCCTCTACAGACTCTCTACACAGACTCCCTCTACAGACTCTCTACACAGACTCCCTCTACAGACTCTCTAATCTCTCTCCACAGACTCTAGTCTCTCTACACAGACTCTCTCTACACAGACTCCCTCTACAGACTCTCTACACAGACTCCCTCTACAGACTCCCTGTACAGACTCTCTACACAAACTCCCTCTACAGACTCTCTACACAGACTCCCTCTACAGACTCTCTAATCTCTCTCCACAGACTCTAGTCTCTCTACACAGACTCTCTACACAGACTCTCTCTACACAAACTCCCTCTACAGACTCTCTACACAGACTCTCTCTACACAGACTCCCTACACAGACTCTCTCTACACAGACTCTCTCTACAGACTCCCTCTACACAGACTCCCTCTACAGACTCTCTACACAGACTCCCTCTACAGACTCTCTACACAGACTCCCTCTACAGACTCTCTACACAGACTCCCTGTACAGACTCTCTACACAAACTCCCTCTACAGACTCTCTACAGACTCTCTACAGACTCTCTCTACACAGACTCCCTACACAGACTCTCTCTACACAGACTCCCTCTACACAGACTCCCTACACAGACTCCCTCTACAGACTCTCTCTAGTCGCCCTCTACAGACTCTCTCTAGTCGCCCTCTACAGACTCTCTCTAGTCGCCCTCTACAGACTCTCTCTAGTCGCCCTCTACAGACTCTCTAGTCTCCCTCTACAGACTCTCTAGTCTCCCTCTACAGACTCTCTAGTCTCCCTCTACAGACTCTCTCTAGTCGCCCTCTACAGACTCTCTCTAGTCGCCCTCTACAGACTCTCTCTAGTCGCCCTCTACAGACTCTCTCTAGTCGCCCTCTACAGACTCTCTCTAGTCGCCCTCTACAGACTCTCTAGTCGCCCTCTACAGACTCTCTCTAGTCTCCCTCTACAGATTCTCTAGTCTCCCTCTACAGACTCTCTAGTCTCCCTCTACAGACTCTCTCTAGTCGCCCTCTACAGACTCTCTAGTCGCCCTCTACAGACTCTCTCTAGTCGCCCTCTACAGACTCTCTCTAGTCGCCCTCTACAGACTCTCTAGTCGCCCTCTACAGACTCTCTCTAGTCGCCCTCTACAGACTCTCTAGTCTCCCTCTACAGACTCTCTAGTCTCCCTCTACAGACTCTCTCTAGTCGCCCTCTACAGACTCTCTAGTCGCCCTCTACAGACTCTCTCTAGTCGCCCTCTACAGACTCTCTCTAGTCGCCCTCTACAGACTCTCTCTAGTCGCCCTCTACAGACTCTCTCTAGTCGCCCTCTACAGACTCTCTCTAGTCGCCCTCTACAGACTCTCTCTAGTCGCCCTCTACAGACTCTCTCTAGTCGCCCTCTACAGACTCTCTCTAGTCTCCCTCTACAGACTCTCTCTAGTCTCCCTCTACAGACTCTCTCTAGTCGCCCTCTACAGACTCTCTAGTCGCCCTCTACAGACTCTCTCTAGTCGCCCTCTACAGACTCTCTAGTCGCCCTCTACAGACTCTCTAGTCTCCCTCTACAGACTCTCTAGTCTCCCTCTACAGACTCTCTAGTCGCCCTCTACAGACTCTCTAGTCTCCCTCTACAGACTCTCTCTATTCGCCCTCTACAGACTCTCTCTAGTCGCCCTCTACAGACTCTCTAGTCTCCCGCTACAGACTCTCTAGTCTCCCTCTACAGACTCTCTCTATTCGCCCTCTACAGACTCTCTCTAGTCGCCCTCTACAGACTCTCTAGTCGCCCTCTACAGACTCTCTAGTCTCCCTCTACAGACTCTCTAGTCTCCCTCTACAGACTCTCTCTAGTCGCCCTCTACAGACTCTCTCTAGTCGCCCTCTACAGACTCTCTAGTCTCCCTCTACAGACTCTCTAGTCTCCCTCTACAGACTCTCGATTCTCTAAAGTGAACACTTGATGCACCAATAAAAAACGTTTAAGAGAAAATCTGATTTTATTCATGAAACAATCAAAATAGTCTCAACTTATAAACAAAGAAATATTAAATATTAGAATAAATCACT
Source organism: Leptoclinus maculatus (assembly GCA_032191485.1). Lineage (NCBI taxonomy): Eukaryota > Metazoa > Chordata > Actinopteri > Perciformes > Stichaeidae > Leptoclinus > Leptoclinus maculatus. Next base: position 316,987 of record JAVDOI010000047.1, on the reverse strand, counting down.
TCTATATTTATGTAATCAAAGTGTAAATAAAAGTAGTGAACTTTACTAAAAGTCCCTCAGACAGCTGATTCAGTGCGTCATGTGACACCAGATGGGGCGTGGCCTCCTCCGGAGCTCTTCATCTTCCTCACCTTCAATAAATAAAACAGAAACGTATTATTTTATATTGTGCTCTTCTTCTACTGTTTCTACCAACTAATGAAGAAGAAAGAGAAAAGACAAGATGTCAGTTTACATCCGTTTATATGAATGCCCTGTCTAATAATAAATAATATTACTTAATTATAATAAACAATAATATTAAACAATAATAATACTTTACCTGCAGGCCAAGAGCTTTAACGGGTTGCAGACAAATCCGGTACCTGTCGGGACCAGGACCAGCACCAGTGTCCACCAGGTCCTGTGGGTCGGTAACGGTAACCGGTTTGTTCCGGTGAAACAGGGATTCCCTCCGGCGGCTGCAGGGGCTCTGAGCCAGAGCGGCACAGAACCCGTAGGACGTGGTCTTCTTCTCCACATGGACCAGAGACATGGCGGCACGGGTCCACGGGTCCGAGTCCACAGACTCTGACGGGGCGGAGCGGTGAGGACGAGGTCTGGTCTGAAGACGGCGGGAGGACTCGTCCTGGTCCAACAGCAGTCCGGTCCGGTCCGGAGAGCTCTGGTGGAGCCGTGGAGACAGGAAGAGGAGCGGACCACGAGACGGGATGATGAAGCTCGGGATCCGCTGAGGAGTCAGAACCCGACTCCGGAGAGACGATTTAACGGCCGACATGACGACAGGTGGACTAAAGAGACCCGAGAGGAGATCAGTAACCACGCCCAGTATAGCACCGCCCACATATACAATATTAGACTATTTCTGCTGATTGATGACGTTAAATATAAATATTATATCTATATTTATAAAATGACTCTACGGTCCATGAAGGATCAGTTCTCCATCTGGAGTTCTTCTGACAGAGATCCTGGACCTGTTACGTTCATTCAGGTTTAGGACTCTGAGCCCCTTTACACCCTGAATCCACCACAGAACTGGTTTAACATCAAAAACTAATCTGGATCACTGGAGTCCACTTACCTGAGTCTGAATCGCTCTGGTCTGGAGAAGGTCTCTGGTCTCTGGTCTGACTCGGTCTGCTGGTTTTCATCATCAGCAGCAGGTGGATCCAATCACACTGATTAGAGTCTTGATCACAATCCAGACCTGGTCCTCATGTGAGAACATGAACATCTTAATATCTTAAAGTGAAACATTAATGATGTTTAACATCTTTTCATAATTAATATTAATGTTCTCATACTTGTACTCTTTAAAAATACTTTGTTAGCACAAAAATACATCATTAAAATACTAGTGAATAGTTTTACCATTCTAGTACGCTACAGTATGTGTAGTTTTACCACATTGATAATAATAATAATGATAATAAAGATAATAATAAAGATAATAATAATAAAGATAGATAATAATAATGACAATAATAATAAATAATAATAAAGATAATAATAATAACAATAAAGATAATGATAATAACAATGATAATAATAATAATAAAGATAATAATAATAACAATAAAGATAATGATAATAATAATGATAAAGATAATAATAATAAAAAGAATAATAATAATGATAATAATAATAAATAATAATAAAGATAATAATAATAATAAAGATAATAATGATAACAATAAAGATAATGATACTAATAATGATAAAGATAATAATAATAAAAATAATAATAATAATAATAAATAATAATAAAAAGAATAATAATGATAATAATAAATAATAATAAAGATAATAATAATAATAAAGATAATAATGATAACAATAAAGATAATGATACTAATAATGATAAAGATAATAATAATAAAAATAATAATAATGATAATAATAATAAATAATAATAAAGATAATAATAATAATGATAATAATAACAATAAAGATAAAGATAATAATAATAATGATAATAATAACAATAAAGATAAAGATAATAATAATAATAATGATAATAATAAAGATAATGATAATAATAATAGAGATAAAGATAATAATAATAATGATAATAATAAAGAACAATAATAATAATAATAAAGATAATAATAATAATAAAGAACAATAATAATGATAATAAAGAACAATAATAATAATAATAAAGATAATAATAATAATAAAGAACAATAATAATAATAATAAAGATAATAATAATAATAAAGAACAATAATAATGATAATAAAGAACAATAATAATAATAATAAAGATAATGATAATAATAATAATGATAATAATAAAGATAGATAATAATAATAATAAAGATAATAATAATAATAAAGAACAATAATAATAATAATAAAGATAATGATAATAATAATAAAGAACAATAATAATGATAATGATAATAATGATGAAGAACAATAATAATAATAATAATAATGATAATAATGATAATAATAATAAAGAACAATAATAATAATAATAAAGATAATGATAATAATAATAATGATAATAATAATAAAGATAATAATGATAACAATAAAGATAATGATAATAATAATAAAAAGAATAATAATAATAAAAATAATAATAATAATGCTAATAATAATAAATAATAATAAAGATAATAATAGTAACAATAAAGATAATAATAATGATAAAGATAATAATAATAATAATAATGCTAATAATAATAAATAATAATAAAAAGAATAATGATAATAATAAATAATAATAAAGATAATAATAATGATAATAATAATAATGATAATAATAATAAATAATAATAAAGATAATAATAATAATGATAATAATAACAATAAAGATAAAGATAAAGATAATAATAATAATGATAATAATAAAGATAGATAATAATAATAACAATAAAGATAATGATAATAATAATAGAGATAAAGATAATAATAATAATGATAATAATAAAGAACAATAATAATAATAATAAAGAACAATAATAATAATAAAGATAATAATAATAATAAAGAACAATAATAATAATGATAATGATAATAATAATAATGATAATAATAAAGATAATGATAATAATAATAAAGAACAATAATAATAATTATAATAATGATAATAATAATAAAGAACAATAATAATAATAATAATAATAATGATAATAATAATAAAGAACAATAATAATAAAGATAATGATAATAATAATAAAGAACAATAATAATAATGATAATGATAATAATAATAAAGAACAATAATAATAATAATAATAATAATGATAATAATAAAGAACAATAATAATAATAATAATGATAATGATAATAATAATAATGATAATAAACCGATCAACAAACCAAACTCCATTTGATTTTTTTATGTTTTTCATGTCGACACACTGATAAAATGTAACAAATGATGAACAGACGAGGAGATTTTACTGCAGTGGGACAGACAGGAAGGAGCTGCTCAAAACAGCAGGAAGTCCAGATCCTCCACAATAAGAGTCCAAAGCCCCCCCCTCCCCCTCCAAAAAAAGAGAAAATACAAAAAGGGGGGTCAGAAGTACCCACAAACCACCACACTCATCTTCTTCATCGTATTTCATCATCATGTTGTTAAAATCAGTCTGTTGGTTTCCAGAGTTCGTGGTTTCCTCCTCCAAGTGCATCATGGGAGAAGCACCACATAGAAGCCACACGGTCTCCTCCGTGGAAACAGCATCAGTCTCATGGTGTCCGATGCCCCGCCCCTCCCTTGGCGGTCAGTGCGTGTTGTCGGGAGGGGGCGGGGCCTCTCTCGGGTTCGCTGACAGTCCGGCGTCTGATTGGTCCGAGCGTCCATCAGTCGCTGTCCGAGCCGACGGCCGACGAGCCTTTCCTCTTCCTCTTGGGGGCTTTGGGCTTTGAGTCCTCCTCCTCCTGAAACATAGAACACACTGTTGTTGTAGTCTAACCCCAAACCCACGTCAGACCGGGTCAGACCAGGACCCGGGTGGGTCGTGTATACGTACCGAGGCGCTGCTGGAGCCGCTCTCCTCCTCGTTGGTGGGAGGTGCTGCTCCTTTCCGGGAGCGAGGCGAGGAGGCGGGAGCTTTACGCCGAGACTTGGGAGGCTTCGACTGAGAGTCCTCGTACTCCTCCGCCAGAGCAAACAGGTCGCTGAACCTGCAGGAAGTGATGTCATCAGCACCGGGTGTGATGTCATCCACTCGTGTGTGTGTGTGTGTGTGTGTGTGTGTACCTCATCTTGTGTGCTTCGTCACAGCTGGCCTGAACGTGCTGCAGAGCCTGAAGGATCGGAGTCTGAGTGAAGACTGACAACACAAACACAATCAATCACTGATCAATAACCAAGTGTGAGAGTGAGTGTGTGAGAGTGAGTGTGTGTGAGAGTGTGTGAGAGTGTGTGAGTGTGTGAGTGTGTGAGTGTGTGAGTGTGTGAGTGTGTATGAGTGTGAGAGTGTGTATGAGTGTGAGAGTGTGAGTGTGAGAGTGTGTGAGAGTGAG
>JAVDOI010000047.1:235000-307500 GCA_032191485.1 Leptoclinus maculatus | reverse complement strand
ACGCAATAACGATCCAGCTCTGCAAGGACATGGTCCCGCTACAGACGATTAAGACTCAGAGCAAGGAAAAAAAAATACCGTGAAACCGCCAGAATCTTACAAAATACCGTGATACACATTTTTGGTCAGACCACCCAGCACTAATTAACAGACATACACATTAACAGACAGACAGAAATATTCATACTTTTCTCTGCGGAGCTGCAGCAGCAGACAGGATAAGGCCTCTGGATGTTCTGCAGACAGAAGAGAACATCTGTGAGTAAAGTGCCCCATCAGACCGGAGGACAGACAAACGTCTCCTGGTCACCTTTATATTTGAGGTGTTGCAGGATGGGGATGATGGTCTCCAGAGGGACGCTGTGGGCCAGGAACAGCTGCCAGGTACTGTACTGCTCAAAGGTCTCCCAGTCCAGAGACTGAACTGTTGAGACAGGAGGACACATGAAGACCCAGGAGGACACATGAAGACCAAGGAGGACACATGAGGACACATGAAGACCCAGGAGGACACGTGAGGACACATGAAGACCCAGGAGGACACGTGAAGACCCAGGACACATGAAGACCCAGGACACATGAAGACCCAGGACACATGAAGACCCAGGACACATGAAGACCCAGGTGGACACGTGAAGACCCAGGAGGACACGTGAAGACCCAGGAGGATACGTGAAGATACAGGAGGACATGTGAAGACACAGGAGGACACACGAAGACCCAGGAGGACACAAAGACCCAGGAGGACACAGGAGGACATGTGAGGGCACGTGAGGACCCAAGAGGACATGTGAAGACATACGAGGACACGTGAGGACACATGAAGACCCAGGAGGACATGTGAAGACACATGAGGACCCAAGAGGACATGTGAGGACACATGAAGACCCAGGAGGACACATGAGGACACATGAGGACCCAGGAGGACAGTGTCCTCTGCAGTAAGAGACATGTGTGTGTGTGTGTGTGTGTGTGTGTCTCACTGAGGATGTTGAGGACAGAGTCTTTCCTGAACATCACCAGGTTCCCCATCATCACGTGACACATCAGCTCCTGTAACTATAGAGTTTACATCCTGGTTACTGAACAGGTGATCCGGGTCATGAAGGTCTGGATCAGGTCTTTGGTCACAGACTCACTCACCTGTGTGGAGTCGATGACGGCCACGATCATGTTGAGCAGCTCACCGCTCCTCAACGTCTCATCTGGGAACTGAAGGGACACGTTCACAAGACCCGAGACCTCAAGAGACCTGGAGAGACCTCGAGAGATCTCGAAAGACCTCAGGAGATCTCAGGAGACCTCGAGGGACCTCGAAAGACCTCAGGAGATCTCCTGAGATCTCAGGAGACCTTGACACAGGATGGTATACATACCTCAGAGTATATAGAGGGCGTTAGGTAGCAGAGCAGTCGGACATCGTCCTCCTGACACGCCTTCATGTCCATCATCAGACAGGTGTGTAGATCACCGAGAGCCGTCGCCTGAGCAAAGGACTCGTACAGCATCATCTTACCGTTGGCTGCTTTACTGCTCTCACACACACACACACACACACACACACACACACACACACACACACACACACACACACACACACACACACACACACACGTGTTAAACATCATGTTTCTTATCATGGTGGCACTAGAAAGTCGCTAGTTAGCTAGCCTGCTAACTCCACCAAAATGAGTCAAACAAAGTCGTGACTCGTCTGTTGATAGCAGTGATCTTTCCTTGGTGAAGCATTAAGTTGTTAACTCTTCGTATCGTTGCTACTCTGCTCTTTTTAGTCGTTACTGTCCTCGTGTACTTCTATGGATGACCCCTTCATATTGGGACACACCCCGGGTCTCACCTGGCTTTGAGGTAGTACAGCAGGTGATACCCGATCTTGGGTTGTTTCTGGTAGAATTCAGCCAACATGTCGAGCAGCACAGAGAATCCACTGTTATCCTCCTGCATGGTGACCAGGTTTCTGAAGACCAGGCAGACGGGTTTGGACACCGACTCCTCCAGGGACCTGAGAGACAGACAGGTAATCAGAGAGACAGGCAGACAGACGGGTTCCTAAAGTTATTAGACCTTTTATCCCTCCAAACATATGTTGCTATCGGCATGTCATGTTTGTTGTTTTCGAGACTCTTCGTGGTGGTTTTTGAGCCTTTTCGTGGTGGTTTTTTAGCTTCTTCGTGGTGGTTTTTGAGCCTCTTCGTGGTGGTTTTTGAGCCTTTTCGTGGTGGTTTTTTAGCTTCTTCGTGGTGGTTTTTGAGCCTCTTCGTGGTGGTTTTTGAGCCTCTTCGTGGTGGTTTTTGAGCTTCTTCGTGGTGGTTTTTGAGCCTCTTCGTGGTGGTTTTTGAGCCTCTTCGTGGTGGTTTTTGAGCCTCTTCGTGGTGGTTTTTGAGCCTCTTCGTGGTGGTTTTTGAGCTTCTTCGTGGTGGTTTTTGAGCCTCTTCGTGGTGGTTTTTGAGCCTCTTCGTGGTGGTTTTTGAGCCTCTTCGTGGTGGTTTTTGAGCCTCTTCGTGGTGGTTTTTGAGCTTCTTCGTGGTGGTTTTTGAGCCTCTTCGTGGTGGTTTTTGAGCCTCTTCGTGGTGGTTTTTGAGCCTCTTCGTGGTGGTTTTTGAGCTTCTTCGTGGTGGTTTTTGAGCCTCTTCGTGGTGGTTTTCGAGACTCTTCGTGGTGGTTTTCGAGACTCTTCGTGGTGGTTTTTGAGCCTTTTCGTGGTGGTTTTTGAGCCTCTTCGTGGTGGTTTTTGAGCCTCTTCGTGGTGGTTTTTGAGCTTCTTCGTGGTGGTTTTCGAGACTCTTCGTGGTGGTTTTCGAGACTCTTCGTGGTGGTTTTCGAGACTCTTCGTGGTGGTTTTCAAGATAGTTTGTGCGTGAAGGACTTTTTGTGACTTCTTTAGGACTAACACTAACCCTTTAATCACGATGAAATATTGATATTCTTGAATATATTTTAGTCTAGATACCTATAATTAATGAAATGTTAACAGTCTTACTCCTCAGTGATCTCGTCTGGCAAGACGTCTCCTCTGAAGTGATCTTTAAACAGTTCAGCCAGACAAGAAGCCAGACCAGACATCTGCTCCGAGTCAAAGTCCTCCTGCAACACCGCACAGAGAGTAAGACACAGTAGAACACAGCAGTACACAGTAGAACACAGCAGTACACAGTAGAACACAGCAGTACACTGTAGAACACAGCAGTACACAGTAGAACACAGCAGTACACTGTAGAACACAGCAGTACACAGTAGAACACAGCAGTACACTGTAGAACACAGCAGTACACAGTAGAACACAGCAGTACACTGTAGAACACAGCAGTACACTGTAGAACACAGCAGTACACTGTAGAACACAGCAGTACACAGTAGAACACAGCAGTACACTGTAGAACACAGCAGTACACAGTAGAACATAGCAGTACACTGTAGAACACAGCAGTACACTGTAGAACACAGCAGTACACAGTAGAACACAGCAGTACACTGTAGAACACAGCAGTACACAGCAGTACACTGTAGAACACAGCAGTACACTGTAGAACAGGGGTGTCCAAACTTTTTTCACTGAGGGCCACATACAGAAAAATATACCAAGGGCTGGGCCCCTCACTAGAGGTCCGGTACATCGCCTCACCCCTAGTGTGTGAAAGTGAGCAAAATCAATCAAATTTGGTTCTCAGTGTGCTTTTGTTCAGATTTAACAGAGAAAATGTTTGCTCACATATGTATGTTGAGCCGAACAGACTCATCATTCAAGAAGAAGGGAGTCGAGCTCGATGTCTTTCTCAATGAGAGAAACATATTGAAAGCTCTGACTGAGTTCTGTCATGAGAGACGTTATCACAGACACATATTTCACCTTTTTAGCAGAAAGGTCGGCCTTTGGAAAAGCACATTTGGCTTCGGACTGCGTGGGGAAGTGCGCAGCATTGAAGTTGCGTAGTTGTGCCCTCGTGCTCGAGTTATCTTGACAGTTTTCACAACCGTGTTCATCACATCGCCCAGCTGGACTGTCTTAGCACAGAGGGGTTCTTGGTGGATGATACGGTGCATTTTAACAGCCTCACCTCCGCTCTCTTGCACCATGGTGCACGCCATAGAGGCCGTTCCTTTGTGCTCGCCTTTCACAGCTGGAGTCCTATCTGTTATAACTCCACACAGCTTGTCCCATTCAGTCCCATCCTGTCAATTGCATCTGACACAGCTTCAAACATGTCGTGACCCGTTGTTGTGCTCTTTAGACTCCTAAGATCAAGCAGCTCCTCCGTAATGCAAAAATGATCAACTCCCCGCAAAACAATGAACAGCTGTGTGGTGTCTGTAGCATCTGTGCTCTCATCACATGCAATGGAGTACAAATCAAAAGCATAAGCTTCATCTGACACTTGATGTTTGAGGTTAGCTGACGAGTCTTCGATTCGCCGCACAACTGTGTTTCTGGACACGCTAACGTTGTTGAATTCCTGCATTTAATCCGGGCACATTATACCTGCGACTTTAGTGAGGCTCCATCTGAGAGAGGTTTTTCCGTGGCGGGCAATGAGTTGAGCTACCTCGTAGCTGCTATTGTGGCTTTTTCTTGTGTTTTGTTAGCACGGAAAAAATACTGTCATTGAGCGAGCTGGCTAGCTGCCATTTGCTTAACTTTCTGTTCTCGCTCGGCACCAGTGTAGGACGTGTCATCATCCGGGGCTTATTTTGTGGAGAAGCTGCCTTGTTCAACACAGTAACTCCACCTAGTGGTGAAACTAAGAAGTACAAGTACAAGCGCAAGTTTCAAGTGTGGGCCATATTCCATTATATTTTTTGAATTTGCAGCGGGCCAATTAAAAATGGACCACGGGCCGCAATTGGCCTGCGGGCCGTAGTTTGGACACCCCTGCTGTAGAACACAGCAGTACACAGTAGAACATAGTAAAACACAGTAGAACATAGTAGTACACAGACTGATCTAAGAACTCACCTCCAGGATCAGATCCACGATTTCCTGCATCACTTCACACTGAGTCTCTGTGTCACTGAGGAGACATAATCAATAAGTATTAATAATCTATAAATGATCAATAAACACTGAAGAGACATGATCAAAACGTATTACTGATCAATAAATTATCAATAAACACTGAGGAGACATAATCAATAAGTATTAATGATCAATAAACACTGAGGAGACATAATCAATAAGTATTAATGATCAATAAACACTGAGGAGACATAATCAATAAGTATTACTGATCAATAAATGATCACCTGGTCTTCTGCAGCTGCTGAACTTTCTCCTTCATGGTGTCGTCTAATTGGTCGATCCACGGTGTGACGTCAGCGGGCTCCTCCACCACGGCTTCTTTGATTGGATGAAACCTGAACTCCCTCTTCTTGCCTGCACAGTGATTGGTCGAGAGACGGTCAGATAGCATTCAGCTGCAGACTCACTAGTTATACTGGTTACAGTGGTTATAGTGGTTGTACTGGTTACAGTGGTTATACTGGTTATACTGGTTACACTGGTTAGTAGTTACACATGTTACAGTAGTTACACTGGTTAGTAGTTACAGTGGCTATAGTGGTTATACTGGTTACACTGGTTAGTAGTTACACAGGTTAGTAGTTACAGTGGCTACACTGGTTAGTAGTTACAGTGGTTAGTAGTTACAGTGGTTACACTGGTTAGTATATACACTGGTTAGTAGTTATAGTGGCTACACTGGTTAGTATATACACTGGTTAGTAGTTACAGTGGTTACACTGGTTAGTATATACACTGGTTAGTAGTTATAGTGGCTACACTGGTTAGTATATACACTGGTTAGTAGTTACAGTGGTTACACTGGTTAGTAGTTACAGTGGCTACACTGGTTAGCATATACACTGGTTAGTAGTTACAGTGGTTAGTAGTTACAGTGGCTACACTGGTTAGTATATACACTGGTTAGTAGTTATAGTGGCTACACTGGTTAGTATATACACTGGTTAGTAGTTACAGTGGTTACACTGGTTAGTAGTTACAGTGGCTACACTGGTTAGCATATACACTGGTTAGTAGTTACAGTGGTTAGTAGTTACAGTGGCTACACTGGTTAGTATATACACTGGTTAGTAGTTACACTGGTTAGTAGTTACAGTGGCTACACTGGTTAGTATATACACTGGTTAGTAGTTACACTGATTAGTAGTTACAGTGGCTACACTGGTTAGTAGTTACAGTGGTTACACTGGTTAGTATATACACTGGTTAGTAGTTATAGTGGCTACACTGGTTAGTATATACACTGGTTAGTAGTTACAGTGGTTACACTGGTTAGTAGTTATAGTGGCTACACTGGTTAGTATATACACTGGTTAGTAGTTACAGTGGTTACACTGGTTAGTAGTTACAGTGGCTACACTGGTTAGTATATACACTGGTTAGTAGTTACACTGGTTAGTAGTTACAGTGGCTACACTTGTTAGTATATACACTGGTGAGTAGTTACACTGGCTAGTAGTTACAGTGGTTACACTGGTTAGTACTTACAGTGGCTACACTGGTTAGTATATACACTGGTTAGTACTTACAGTGGCTACACTGGTTAGTATATACACTGGTTAGTAGTTACACTGGTTAGTAGTTACAGTGGCTACACTGGTTAGTAGTTACAGTGGCTACACTGGTTAGTATATACACTGGTGAGTAGTTACACTGGCTAGTAGTTACAGTGGCTACACTGGTTAGTAGTTACAGTGGTTAGTAGTTAAAGTGGCTACACTGGTTACAGTGATTACACTGGTTACACTGATTATACTGGTTACAGTGGTTGATTAAAAGTAAACCAGTCTAAACTGGTTCTTTACCTTTGTTGTGGACCTCCTCCTCATCATCGCTGAAGGCCGCCTCTGTGTTGTCATAGCAACCGTCCTCCTTGTCCAACACATGGTTGTCCATCTCTAAGGAAGTGGACTCCTCCATCTTAACTAGACACACACACACACACACGAAACCTGATGAACTCTGATTCTGACATTCTACATCCAGCAAGACTGGATTCTGAAGGATCAACACTTTCAATGACCAGATCTATAAAACCTAATAATCTGTCTGTGTGTGTGTGTGTGTGTGGTACCTTCAGTCGGGGGGGAGGGCGAGCTGCAGAACTCAGGGAATCTCTCTCTGAGCATCGATCGAAGCTCTCGGTCCAATTTTGGATTATCAAAGAGCGGAGCGAGGTGACTGAGAGAAAGAGAGGCTGATCAATAATCAATAGGTGGTGGACTGACTGTGTGTGTGTGTGTGTGTGTGCTTCTTACGCCAGCACTCTCTTCTCCATGATGAAGGTGAGCGAGTTGAAGACGCCCTGACGGACCTGAGACTCCAACGGAGGGAAGAAGTGAGGAATGATCTGAGGAGAGATGATCGATTTAGTGTGTGTGTCTGTGTGTGTCTGTGTGTGTCTGTATGTGTGTCTGTGTATTTGAGTGTCTGTGTGTGTGTGTGTGTGTGTGTGTGTGTTACCCTGCACATGAAGTCCAGCAGTGTAGCAGTGATGGCAGGATGAGGTTTCATGGAGTGATGCATCACCAAGATGGCTGGTTCTGACACAAAAGAACCAAACACAACAAGAGTCACTAACTTTACTAGTTATATGTTAATAACATAGGACTGGTTTATAGTCAGGGCCGGGTCAGGTTTATATTAGTTAGAATCGTTAACCCTCATTAGTTAGAATCGTTAACCCTCATTAGTTAGTATTGTAACCCGCATTAGTTAGTATTGTAACCCTCATTAGTTAGTATTGTAACCCTCATTAGTTAGTATTGGTGACCCTCATTAGTTAGTATTGTAACCCCCATTAGTTAGTATTGTAACCCCCATTAGTTAGTATTGTAACCCTCATTAGTTAGTATTGTAACCCCCATTAGTTAGTATTGGTGACCCTCATTAGTTAGTAGTGTAACCATCATTAGTTAGTATAGGTAACCCTCATTAGTTAGTATTGGTAACCCTCATTAGTTAGTATTGTAACCCTCATTAGTTAGTATTGGTGACCCTCATTAGTTAGTAGTGTAACCATCATTAGTTAGTATAGGTAACCCTCATTAGTTAGTAGTGTAACCCTCATTAGTTAGTATTGGTAACCCTCATTAGTTAGTAGTGTAACCCTCATTAGTTAGTATTGTAACCCTCATTAGTTAGTATTGGTGACCCTCATTAGTTAGTAGTGTAACCATCATTAGTTAGTATAGGTAACCCTCATTAGTTAGTAGTGTAACCCTCATTAGTTAGTAGTGTAACCCTCATTAGTTAGTATTGGTAACCCTCATTAGTTAGTAGTGTAACCCTCATTAGTTAGTATTGTAACCCTCATTAGTTAGTATTGGTGACCACCATTAGTTAGTATTGGTAACCATCATTAGTATTGGTAACTATCATGTGAGGGTTAGGTCAGAGTTGGTGAATACATTTTATCAAAGAGGGTCCTCACAAGTGTAGAAAGGTAAAAGTGTGTGTCACCTATGTTCATGATGCTGTCTTTCTCAGGATTGAAGAACAGCCAATCATAGAAGAGAGCCAGTTTGGCGTTGGAGGCGGCGACGTTCGACTGGAGAAATCGATCAATCGATTGGTTAGTTATTGATTTTAAAAGATGATGAGCTTCAGATTGATGCCCCCTTACCGTGCAGGTGGTGAGCAGCCAGCCAATGATGGCCCAGCGCGGCAGGATGTCGGAGCTCAGCACCTCGTTGGACGGGTGGACCACTCCACAGATGTAGCGAATCAGATCGCAGCGCAGCGATTGGCTCTCTGCTGTGGACAGGTACTGTCTCTGAAACCAGTCCTGATAGCGCTTCTGCTGCCCGAAACGCACCTGGACACAGGTAACAAGTCAGTCATCCAGGTGTATGACTGGTGTGTACTGTTCATATACTGTGAGTGTACAGAGTGTACAGGGTGTATATATTGTATATACTGTGTGTACTTTGTGTATTTAGTGTGTACTGTGTGTGTACAGGGTGTATATATTGTATGTACTGTGTGTATTTAGTGTGTACTGTGTGTATACTGTGCGTAAAGGTAAAGTTACCCTGGAGGTCATGAACAGCAGCTTGGTCTCCATGTCCGGTGTGAGACGACAGGCCAGAAACTTCCTGGAGGTGCGAGCGGTGAGCAGCTGGAGAACACCTGAGAAACACATCAGATTACAGGGGACTGTGGGTAGTGTAGTTTACCAGTGAACTGAGGACTGTGGGTAGTGTAGTTCACCAGTGAACTGAGGACTGTGGGTAGTGTAGTTTACCAGTGAACTGAGGACTGTGGGTAGTGTAGTTCACCAGTGAACTGAGGACTGTGGGTAGTGTAGTTTACCAGTGAACTGAGGACTGTGGGTAGTGTAGTTCACCAGTGAACTGAGGACTGTGGGTAGTGTAGTTCACCAGTGAACTGAGGACTGTGGGTAGTGTAGTTTACCAGTGAACTGAGGACTGTGGGTAGTGTAGTTCACCAGTGAACTGAGGACTGTGGGTAGTGTAGTTCACCAGTGAACTGAGGACTGTGGGTAGTGTAGTTCACCAGTGAACTGAGGACTGTGGGTAGTGTAGTTTACCAGTGAACTGAGGACTGTGGGTAGTGTAGTTCACCAGTGAACTGAGGACTGTGGGTAGTGTAGTTCACCAGTGAACTGAGGACTGTGGGTAGTGTAGTTCACCAGTGAACTGAGGACTGTGGGTAGTGTAGTTCACCAGTGAACTGAGGACTGTGGGTAGTGTAGTTCACCAGTGAACTGAGGACTGTGGGTAGTGTAGTTCACCAGTGAACTGAGGACTGTGGGTAGTGTAGTTTACCAGTGAACTGAGGACTGTGGGTAGTGTAGTTCACCAGTGAACTGAGGACTGTGGGTAGTGTAGTTTACCAGTGAACTGAGGATTGTGGGTAGTGTAGTTCACCAGTGAACTGAGGACTGCGGGTAGTGTAGTTTACCAGTGAACTGAGGATTGTGGGTAGTGTAGTTTACCAGTGAACTGAGGATTGTGGGTAGTGTAGTTTACCAGTGAACTGAGGATTGTGGGTAGTGTAGTTTACCAGTGAACTGAGGATTGTGGGTAGTGTAGTTTACCAGTGAACTGAGGATTGTGGGTAGTGTAGTTTACCAGTGAACTGAGGATTGAGGACTTGTGGACTGTGCAGCAGGTCCTTCCACACCAGCTCCATCTCTGGGATCCGAGCCACGTTCTGCATCAGACGGACCAGATCTCTGCCGATGATCTGACACTCCACGAACTACACAGAGAGACGAGACCGTCATGGTAACCACCTGGGTAATCAATACACACACACACACACACACTTCCTTCCTTACCTTCTCCCTCAGCATGGAGATGCAGTAGTCGACCTCTTTCTGACGCAGAATCAGGAGGTTCGGAGCTCCGTGGTCGACGATAAGACGAAGGTACGTGTAGACGGACATCGCTATCAGCATCCCACTCTTCAATACCCACTCTCTAGAGACAGGAAGATAGTCAGATATATACAGTACAGACCACTACAGAACAGACCCCTCACGGTACAGACCCCTCACAGTACAGACCCCTCACGGTACAGACCCCTCACGGTACAGACCCCTCACGGTACAGACCCCTCACGGTACAGACCCCTCACAGTACAGACCCCTCACAGTACAGACCCCTCACGGTACAGACCACTACAGAACAGACCCCTCACGGTACAGACCCCTCACAGTACAGACCCCTCACGGTACAGACCACTACAGAACAGACCCCTCACGGTACAGACCCCTCACAGTACAGACCCCTCACAATACAGACCCCTCACAGTACGGACCCCTCACAATACAGATCCTTCACAGTACAGACCCCTCACAATACAGACCCCTCACAATACAGACCCCTCACAATACAGATCCTTCACTGTACAGACCCTTCACTGTACAGACAATCACAGTACAGACCCTCTAGCTGCTTCACAGTACAGAATACTTGCGTAAAGTACTTTCAGAAACACATCACATGTACTTCAGTCTGACTAAACTTTGGTTAGAATAGATTTCAAAGTCAAACCTACTTTTGGTCTAACAGGATGTCAAGAACGTTCTCAGCCAACCAGAGGTTTTTGGTGGAAATATCTCCACCTGGATTTAAAACACACAATAAGAGTTACTTTGAGACGACAACATGTGGATGTGTGTATATATGTGTGTATATATATTAGTGCTGGGCAATGATTACAATTTGTAATCGCGATTAATCGCATGATTTTGTATCGTTATATGCAAAGTTCAATAATGAATTCAAAAGTAGTGTATTGCTCACTTTTATTTTGAAAGTACTGCTATATGAACAACAGGTCAATAACATTTGGTTTGTAAACACTTTAAACACATCCGGTTCTTGTTAACAGCAGTATTCCCTTCACACAGTAGAGTTCTATCTCTTCACTATCTGTGCTCAGTGTGCTGACTGGATGTGAAACGTTCCACTGCTGTGAACATGAACACAATGTTTCAGCACGTTTCATCTAAATGTGTGTCTTGTGTCTTCATGACAGTCAGAGCAGGTGAATGCAGCTCTACTGTTCATCAATATAATGCTGTAACTCAGAGGTGATGATGGTTACCCAGCGATGTCCAGTAGTCTCCAGTGAGAGCAACAGCTGCTGCTCGTTGTAAAGCCGTCGCTGTTGTAGTCCTCTCCTTTAACACAACTCGTGTCTTCTTCTTGTGACGGTGCGTCTCGAGGCTCATACGTGACGTCATTCGTTGATCCTAAAGGTGCGTTCACACCAAACGTGACGTGAACGCACCTTGAGAACGTTCCTCAGACCGACATCTTCCACAATACTAACCGGCTGCAGTTTGTCTCCACTTCTCTGTAGCATTTGTTAGCTTGTGTTGCTTTTGTTTATCTAAACTTCTCCCACACGCTGCATCAACGTAGTCTGAAGACTTCCTCCACCGTTTCTTTGGGTGATTTGCTGGCATCAACGGTGTGCATTGCATTTTTTAAAAACTGCGTTAACTCGCGATAAAATAATTGTCGCCGTTAATTAATGAATGCGTTAACGCGTTAACTTGCCCAGCACTAATATATATATATGAATATCTCTGACCTGCGATCTGTTTGAGCAGCGTCATGACGACACCATCAGCTCCCATCACTCCACTCTTCACCAGCTCTCTGACCAGCCACACCAGCTGAAACATCACTTCAGTTATCATCTGGAGCCGTTAAAGTTACAGGTCATTTAGACATAATCACCTGTATACCTGTGTGTATACCTGAATGTGTACCTGTATACGTACCTGTATACCTGAATGTGTACCTGTATACCTGTGTGTATACCTGTATATGTACCTGTATACCTGTGTGTATACCTGTATACCTGAATGTGTACCTGTATACCTGTGTGTATACCTGAATGTGTACCTGTATATGTACCTGTATACCTGAATGTGTACCTGTATACCTGTGTGTATACCTCAATGTGTACCTGTATACCTGAATGTGTATCTGTATACCTGTGTGTATACCTGAATGTGTACCTGTATACCTGTGTGTATACCTCAATGTGTAGCTGTATACGTACCTGTATACCTGAATGTGTACCTGTATACGTACCTGTATACCTGTGTGTATACCTTTATACGTATCTGTATACCTGTGTATATATCTGAATGTCGTATCTGTATACCTGTGTGTATACCTGAATGTGTACCTGTATACCTGTATGTATACGTACCTGTATACCTATGTGTATACCTGAATGTGTAGCTGAGTGCGTACCTGTATACCTGGGTATATACCTGTTCCTGTATACCTGTGTGTATACCTGAATGTACCTGTGTTTGTACATGTATACCCGTGTGTACGCCTGCATTTGTTTACCTGTGTTCTGGGGACATCCTGCAGCTTGAGGAACTTCTCCATCAGGATCTGGTTGATCTTCACCAGAACCACGTTCATCCCGTCTCTGTTGAGCAGTGTCAGGTCTCTGTAACACTGTCACAAACACAGAGTGATGTCACAGTGATGTCACAGTGATGTCACACATTAACAATGATGAGGATGATGTGGTGGTGTCTCACCCTCTGGGCCTGGGTGGGCTCTGTGAGGACGAGAGAGAAGAGACCCAGACACACCTCCTCATGCTGCGTCTGACCTTTACACACCTAGAGGACAGTATTAGGCACAGTGTTAGCAGTAGTACTAGCAGTAGTACTAGCAGTAGTGTTAGCAGTAGCACTAGCAGTAGTACTAGCAGTAGTGTTAGCAGTAGTGTTAGCACTAGTGTTAGCAGTAGTACTAGCAGTAGTGTTAGCAGTAGCACTAGCAGTAGCACTAGCGGTAGTACTAGCGGTAGTGTTAGCACTAGTGTTAGCAGTAGTACTAGCAGTAGTGTTAGCAGTAGCACTAGCAGTAGTACTAGCAGTAGTGTTAGCAGTAGTGTTAGCACTAGTGTTAGCAGTAGTACTAGCAGTAGTGTTAGCAGTAGCACTAGCAGTAGCACTAGCGGTAGTACTAGCGGTAGTGTTAGCACTAGTGTTAGCACTAGTACTAGCAGTAGTACTAGCAGTAGTACTAGCAGCAGTACTAGCAGCAGTACTTGTAGTAGTACAGGGTGCGTTTCTTACGTTGGCAGTGAGCGCGTCGTTGGCCTCTCTCTCTGAAAGCCCATTGGTCAACGACTGGACGATCCCAACACAACGCTCCAATCTCTGCAAACACAAATAAATATAAATAAAAACAATGTTCATAAATGATTTCTACATGATGTCATATATTTATCCTCCTTTTATCTGATCAAACGTCCTGCTGACAGTAAATACTTTATAGATTTGATATAAAACTATAAACTAGGGGTGCAACGGATCACAAACCTCACGGTTCGGTTCGGATCACGGTTCTTGAGTCACGGTTCGGATCACGGTTCGGATCAACAAAGAAAAGGGGAGGAGTCAAATATAACTTTGCTTTCCATAGTCTTACATGAAAACTAAAATATTGAAGATGTCCAATTTGAAACAAAATTAAATAAATAAATAAAAATAAAACATTCAAGAATATTCAATTCTGTTAAGTTTAAGTGCAACATGAGGTATGTTTACATTACTGTGACATTATTTTAATAATGAGAACATCTACATTGTCTGGGGAGAGGGTAGACCTTTCTGTGGTGACTGGGATATTACTACTGGACCTGTCTAGCTTCACTCTGATACTTCTGTCAGCACCTGCCCCAGGTGTGTGTCTGTGTGACTCTCACAGAGGGGGCGTGTCTACAGCACCTGTCTGTGTGACTCTCACAGAGGGGGCGTGTCTACAGCACCTGTCTGTGTGACACTCACAGAGGGGGCGTGTCTACAGCACCTGTCTGTGTGACTCTCACAGAGGGGGCGTGTCTACAGCACCTGTCTGTGTGACTCTCACAGAGGGGGCGTGTCTACAGCACCTGTCTGTGTGACTCTCACAGAGGGGGCGTGTCTACAGCACCTGTCTGTGTGACTCTCACAGAGGGGGCGTGTCTACAGCACCTGTCTGTGTGACTCTCACAGAGGGGGCGTGTCTACAGCACCTGTCTGTGTGACTCTCACAGAGGGGGCGTGTCTGCAGCACCGGACTATGAATCTCCGCCGTGGTGAAAGCGGTCACAGTCTTTTCCTCTTCATAGAGGAACAGGTTCATACTGAAGTGGGTGCGTGAGTGGATTTCGTTGCGTGGCTCAAGCATTTTAACCAGATTTTGAAATCCTTTGTTTTCCACACCGGAGTGTCCCCCGTCGCTGACAGACGGGGTGGTGTCTCTTCATATGTGTGGACATGCCGATGTATTGCCGTTATCGTATGTCTCTCTTTAAATAATGCCTACATACCGTAACGGTTTTGTCCACCACCCTTATCCCTCATTATACTTTACAGGGAAGACAAAATGCTCCCAAACTTGTGACTTAAATGACCCCGGGGGCTTCTCAAGTTCCTCCGCTCGCCGTGACTTTCACCGTTAAATGCTTCTAACCTGCTCCGTTCACGTGAACACATGCTTTATATCTGTTCACTGACACTCTGCATTGATATTCGGGGACTTGTTACTTGAAAAGGAACAGCAGCAGTAAAACTGTATTACACACTATGATGATTACACTGTAAAAAAAAAGAAGAAAATACTCAATTGATCCGCGGTTCACGAGTGATCCGAACCGTGAGGGGTGATCCGTTACACCACTACTATAAACACTATATAACGAACATCACAGGATGATATACTTGTGATGTATAAACACAGTACTTGTACACAAATAATTGAGTACTTGTGATGTATAAACACAGTACTTGTACACAAATAATTGAGTACTTGTGATGTATAAACACAGTACTTGTACACAAAGAGTTGAGTAGTTGTGATGTATAAACACAGTACTTGTACACAAATAATTGAGTACTTGTGATGTATAAACACAGTACTTGTACACAAAGAGTTGAGTAGTTGTGATGTATAAACACAGTACTTGTACACAAATAATTGAGTACTTGTGATGTATAAACACAGTACTTGTACACAAAGAGTTGAGTAGTTGTGATGTATAAACACAGTACTTGTACGCAAAGAGTTGAGTAGTTGTGATGTATAAACACAGTACTTGTAGACAAAGAGCTGAGTAGTACACAGTACTTGTACGTGTAAACAAAGCTAGTACAGATATTTAAACTGCCAACATCTCCCTCTACTTCTGACATGTGAAACACGAGCACTGCGCATGCGTATATGTCACCTTTCGGGTCTCATCCATATGTTTACGTAGCATTATGCTAGGCTAACTGTCCGCGAGCAGTGTCATCACACACACACACACACACAGACAGACAGACACAGTAACACCGTGTTTACACAGAACACCGCGAGGCTGTGCTATGCTAACTATGCTAGCTATGCATACACTAAGCATACTAACAGCCTAGTTAGCACAGCCATGCTAGCTATGCTAACTAGCCTGCTAGCCGTCCCGTAGGTCCATCCCGTCTCTTTGTACCCGCCGCTAACTGCTCATGAACCCGCTCTAACCGGGTTTATCCCGGGTTATAGGCCCGTTAGCCCGGGTCAGCCTACCTCCTCCAGCTCGTCTTTAGCGTCCAGCTGAGTGGACACCACCAGCCGAGGCTGCGGCTTCGCCTTGGCCGTCTCCATCTCACTTCTGTCTCACTCTTCTGTCTCACTCTCTCAGTCCCGCTCTGTCACACCGTCCAGCAGCTACGTGACGGTACATCCGTCGCCGACAGTCTGCTGCCATCCGACCAATCAGCTCACAGAGACCTCTGAGTGACGTCCGTGTGGACCAATGACAGGAGAGGAAACCTACAGCCAATCCTTGAACGGCTGGTGTGAACCTGAACGCCATTTATAACTTGTTGACGACATTTAACAAGTAATACTTTAATATTGAATGTTCTGAAACTTCAGTAAAGGTACTAAGTAACACTTGTTCTAGAAGTATTATGATACTCCAGTAAAGGTACTAATACCACAGTGTAGCATTATGCATTCATACTTTATATAAACACAGTTAGTTTATTAGTAAAGCATCATATTTTATAAACTTTATGAATTCCTCAGACTAACACACAACAACATATGGAAGATAAAGATTATAAGAAGTAATTTAAATATATATTGTCTTTGGTTTAAATGGAGCAGAAAACATCTCGATAAAATAAAGTGATAGTTAATCAATAATAAAAACACAAAGACAATAAAGCACAATACACTTCAAATTATTTATTTTTATAATCAAACATCTTATCATCGTCTGTTTCTGTTATTTCAAATCCTGAACTGTGATGTCAGAGGTTCACATCCAATCAGAGAAGAGGGGGAGGAGTTTCCTCTCCTCCTTCAGTCTGTCTCCTCCTCTCCTCTCCTTCAGTCTGTCTCCTCCTCTCCTCTCCTTCAGTCTGTCTCCTCCTCTCCTCTCCTTCAGTCTGACTCCTCCTCTCCTTCAGTCTGTCTCCTCCTCTCCTCTCCTTCAGTCTGTCTCCTCCTCTCCTCTCCTTCAGTCTGACTCCTCCTCTCCTCTCCTTCAGTCTGACTCCTCCTCTCCTTCAGTCTGTGTCCTCCTCTCCTCTCCTTCAGTCTGTCTCTTCCTCTCCTTCAGTCTGTGTCCTCCTCTCCTCTCCTTCAGTCTGTCTCTTCCTCTCCTTCAGTCTGTCTCCTCCTCTCCTCTCCTTCAGTCTGACTCCTCCTCTCCTTCAGTCTGTGTCCTCCTCTCCTCTCCTTCAGTCTGTCTCCTCCTCTCCTCTCCTTCAGTCTGTGTCCTCTCCTCCTTCAGTCTGTGTCCTCCTCTCCTTCAGTCTGACTCCTCCTCTCCTTCAGTCTGACTCCTCCTCTCCTTCAGTCTGTGTCCTCCTCTCCTCTCCTTCAGTCTGTCTCTTCCTCTCCTTCAGTCTGTCTCCTCCTCTCCTCTCCTTCAGTCTGACTCCTCCTCTCCTTCAGTCTGTGTCCTCTTCTCCTCTCCTTCAGTCTGTCTCCTCCTCTCCTCTCCTTCAGTCTGTCTCCTCCTCTCCTTCAGTCTGACTCCTCCTCTCCTTCAGTCTGTGTCATCCTCTCCTCTCCTTCAGTCTGACTCCTCCTCTCCGTCAGTCTGTGTCCTCCTCTCCTCTCCTTCAGTCTGACTCCTCCTCTCCTTCAGTCTGTGTCCTCCTCTCCTCTCCTTCAGTCTGACTCCTCCTCTCCTTCAGTCTGACTCCTCCTCTCCTTCAGTCTGTGTCCTCCTCTCCTCTCCTTCAGTCTGTCTCTTCCTCTCCTTCAGTCTGTCTCCTCCTCTCCTCTCCTTCAGTCTGACTCCTCCTCTCCTTCAGTCTGTGTCCTCCTCTCCTCTCCTTCAGTCTGTCTCCTCCTCTCCTCTCCTTCAGTCTGTCTCCTCCTCTCCTCTCCTTCAGTCTGACTCCTCCTCTCCGTCAGTCGGTGTCCTCCTCTCCTCTCCTTCAGTCTGACTCCTCCTCTCCTCTCCTTCAGTCTGACTCCTCCTCTCCGTCAGTCTGTGTCCTCCTCTCCTCTCCTTCAGTCTGACTCCTCCTCTCCTTCAGTCTGTGTCCTCCTCTCCTCTCCTTCAGTCTGACTCCTCCTCTCCTTCAGTCTGTCTCCTCCTCTCCTCTCCTTCAGTCTGACTCCTCCTCTCCTTCAGTCTGTGTCCTCCTCTCCTCTCCTTCAGTCTGTCTCCTCCTCTCCTCCTTCAGTCTGTGTCCTCCTCTCCTTCAGTCTGACTCCTCCTCTCCTTCAGTCTGACTCCTCCTCTCCTTCAGTCTGTGTCCTCCTCTCCTCTCATTCAGTCTGTCTCTTCCTCTCCTTCAGTCTGTCTCCTCCTCTCCTTCAGTCTGTCTCCTCCTCTCCTTCAGTCTGTGTCCTCCTCTCCTCTCCTTCAGTCTGTCTCCTCCTCTCCTTCAGTCTGTCTCCTCCTCTCCTCTCCTTCAGTCTGACTCCTCCTCTCCTTCAGTCTGTCTCCTCCTCTCCTCTCCTTCAGTCTGACTCCTCCTCTCCTTCAGTCTGTCTCCTCCTCTCCTTCAGTCTGTGTCCTCCTCTCCTCTCCTTCAGTCTGTCTCCTCCTCTCCTCTCCTTCAGTCTGTCTCCTCCTCTCCTTCAGTCTGTGTCCTCCTCTCCTCTCATTCAGTCTGTCTCTTCCTCTCCTTCAGTCTGTCTCCTCCTCTCCTTCAGTCTGTCTCCTCCTCTCCTTCAGTCTGTGTCCTCCTCTCCTCTCCTTCAGTCTGTCTCCTCCTCTCCTTCAGTCTGTCTCCTCCTCTCCTAGCAGCCAGAACGTCCTCATGCTTCCTTTTCCCTTCATCTCGATTTCTCCTCTGAACTCCAGCTGGAAGCAGTTGAACTCCTGAAGAACCTCACGGGTCGCCTCAGAGACGTGAATCCTCAGAGCTGGAGACACAAACAACAACAACATTAAACCAAACACAACAACAACAACATCAAACCAAACAACACAAAAACATCAACAAAAGAAACACAACAACAACAACAAAAGAAACACAACATCAACAAAACAAACACAACATCAACATTAACATCATCAAAACAAACACAACAACATCAAACAACACAACATCACAGTGACATCATCAAAACAATCACATCAACATCACAACAACAACAAACAGACTGAAAGTGTTTTTTCAGAAACAGGACATGAAATATAACATATTATAACATGTGAAAACTATAAACAGTAAGTATTGTATTTTCATGTATTTTAGGGTGAGCTTAAGTTTATTATTTGTTTACTATACAAATATGGTCACTTCTGGTTTCAAAACAACACAATGGCGACGGTTGGTGCCACAACCTTTGAGCTTCACTGTGGCTCTTAATAAACCTGTGGGTGACTTTCTATACAGTCTACTGTGATATGTGTGTATACGTGTGTGTGTGTGTGTTTGTGTGTGTGTGCGTGTTACCCTCTCCATTGGACTCCATGCGTGACGCTGTGTTGACGGTGTCTCCGAAAAGACAGTACCTGGGCATCTTCAGCCCGACCACACCTGCACACACTGGACCTACACACACACACACACACACACACAGAAACACACACACATACTCACACACACACACACACACACACACACACACACACACACACACACGTTATTTATCGTACTTTTAAAACATTATCACAGTAGAATTATTCAGATCTACTAAAAGTATTAATACTACAATGTAAAAAAAATATTTTTTCTGCATTTAGAGAAGTTGAGTGAAGAACCTTAAAGGCCTCAGCAGCAGAAATAACAGAGTCGTCAGCGTAGAAATTAAAGTCTGAGATTCATGTACTCAGTGAATAAAGGAGGACCCAGAACCAGACCCTGTGGTACCCCTCACAGGGGTAACATCTAACTGAAGAGCCTGGTTCTGTCTATGGTTTTTATGGTACATATGAATCATTATCACACACAGACGGACAGACTGACCGCTGTGGATGCCGATGCGTAGCCGCAGCTGCTGATTGGCTCGGTGTCGGATCCTGAAGCTCTTGACAGTGTCCAGCAGGGCGAGGCTCATCCGGGCCACCTCCCGCCCGTGGAGCTTCCCGTTCCTCACCGGCAGACCGGACACCACCATGTAGGCGTCACCGATGGTCTCCACCTGAGGGGGCAGCACCGCATCCCACAGGTGAGTCGTCACGTTAACACGTTTCAATGTGTAGCTCTTTATATGTATTCACATCTTATAACATAAATAATAAGACCAGCTCTTTACATGTATTCACATCTTATAACATAAATAATAAGACTATCTCTTTATATGTATTCACATCTTATAACGTAAATAATAAGACTAGCTCTTTACATGTATTCACATCTTATAACATAAATAATAAGACCAGCTCTTTATATGTATTCACATCTTATAACATAAATAATAAGACTAGCTCTTTACATGTATTCACATCTTATAACATAAATAATAAGACTATCTCTTTACATGTATTCACATCTTATAACATAAATAATAAGACCAGCTCTTTATATGTATTCACATCTTATAACATAAATAATAAGACTAGCTCTTTACATGTATTCACATCTTATAACATAAATAATAAGACTAGCTCTTTACATGTATTCACATCTTATAACATAAATAATAAGACCAGCTCTTTACATGTATTCACATCTTATAACATAAATAATAAGACTATCTCTTTACATGTATTCACATCTTATAACATAAATAATAAGACTAGCTCTTTACATGTATTCATATCTTATAACATAAATAATAAGACTAGCTCTTTACATGTATTCATATCTTATAACATAAATAATGAGACGGGCTCTTTACATGTATTCATATCTTATAACATAAATAATAAGACTAGCTCTTTACATGTATTCATATCTTATAACATAAATAATAAGACTAGCTCTTTACATGTATTCATATCTTATAACATAAATAATAAGACGGGCTCTTTACATGTATTCATATCTTATAACATAAATAATAAGACGGGCTGTGGATGTTTTACCTTGTAAACATCAAAGTTGTCGATGATGGCGTCGAAACAGGTGTAGAGGTCATTTAACAAGGTCACGACCTGGAAGTAAAAAAACAAAAACACTTCCTATCATTCATATGCATGATAATCCAAGCATCTCTGTGATTGGTTTGCACAGCTGGGTTAGTGCACGTGAGCGTGCACGGCTCTCCTACAGCTGAGAACGTCGTTGTGGAAACGTAGCACCCGCCCTCTGAATCCACCTTAAGTAATCACTGTTAGCACTGTTAGCACTGTTAGCACTGTTAGCACTGTTAGCTCTGAGCCGCCGGCTCAGTGGTCGCCATGTTGAGAGCCATTGAGAGGCAATAGAAATAATCCCCATCATGTATATAAAACCTATAAATGTAATCTGATACAATTACTAATTACCTGTTAAAGAAATGTAAAATTCGTAACCTAATCCAAGTTGTCTCCTCCTCTGCACTCAGATTTCTCCTCCTCTGCACTCAGATTTCTGCTTCTCTGCACTCAGATTTCTCCTCCTCTGCACTCAGATTTCTGCTTCTCTGCACTCAGATTTCTCCTCCTCTGCACTCAGATTTCTCCTCCTCTGCACTCAGATTTCTGCTTCTCTGCACTCAGATTTCTCCTCCTCTGCACTCAGATTTCTGCTTCTCTGCACTCAGATTTCTCCTCCTCTGCACTCAGATTTCTGCTTCTCTGCACTCAGATTTCTCCTCCTCTGCACTCAGATTTCTCCTCCTCTGCACTCAGATTTCTCCTCCTCTGCACTCAGATTTCTGCTTCTCTGCACTCAGATTTCTCCTCCTCTGCACTCAGATTTCTCCTCTTCTGCTCTCAGATTTCTCCTCCTCTGCACTCAGATTTCTCTCCTCCTTTGCACTCAGATTTCTTGTCTACTGACCTTTAGTGTTCTTCTGGGTTCTACTGACCCCTATTGTTTTTCTACTGGGTTCTACTTACTTGAATTGCTGTTCTACAGGCTTCTGCTGATGATTAGAGCTATTTTACTCGGTTCTTCTGAGCTGCTTCTAGGTTCTCCTGACCTGCTGTGCTGTTCTCCTGGGTTCTATTTGTCTGTAGTGTTGTTCCATCTGGTTTTTACTGACCTCTAATGTTGTTCTACTGGGTTCTACTGACCTCTAATGTTGTTCTCCTGGGTTCTACTGACCTCTAATGTTGTTCTCCTGGGTTCTACTGACCTCTAATGTTGTCCTACTGACCTCTAATGTTGTTCTACTGGGTTCTACTGACCTCTAATGTTGTTCTCCTGGGTTCTACTGACCTCTAATGTTGTTCTCCTGGCTTCTACTGACCCCTAATGTTGTTCTCCTTGGTTCTACTGACCTCTAATGTTCTCCTGGGTTCTACTGACCTCTAATGTTGTTCTACTGGGTTCTACTGACCTCTAATGTTGTTCTCCTGGGTTCTACTGACCTCTAATGTTGTTCTCCTGGGTTCTACTGACCTCTAATGTTGTTCTCCTGACCTCTAATGTTGTTCTACTGGGTTCTACTGACCTCTAATGTTGTTCTCCTGGGTTCTACTGACCTCTAATGTTGTTCTCCTGGCTTCTACTGACCCCTAATGTTGTTCTCCTTGGTTCTACTGACCTCTAATGTTGTTCTACTGGGTTCTACTGACCTCTAATGATGTTCTACTGGTTTTTACTGACCTCTAATGTTGTTCTACTGGGTTCTACTGACCTCTAATGTTGTTCTCCTGGGTTCTACTGACCTCTAATGATGTTCTACTGGTTTTTACTGACCTCTAATGTTGTTCTACTGGGTTCTACTGACCTCTAATGTTGTTCTCCTGGGTTCTACTGACCTCTAATGTTGTTCTCCTGGGTTCTACTGACCTCTAATGTTGTCCTACTGACCTCTAATGTTGTTCTACTGGGTTCTACTGACCTCTAATGTTGTTCTCCTGGGTTCTACTGACCTCTAATGTTGTTCTACTGGGTTCTACTGACCTCTAATGTTGTTCTCCTGGGTTCTACTGACCCCTAATGTTGTCCTACTGACCTCTAATGTTGTTCTACTGGGTTCTACTGACCTCTAATGTTGTTCTACTGACGTCTAATGTTGTTCTCCTGGGTTCTACTGACCCCTAATGTTGTTCTCCTTGGTTCTACTGACCTCTAATGTTCTCCTGGGTTCTACTGACCTGCAGTGGTGTGCTCTCAGCCGACAAGGCGGTGAAGCCGATGATGTCACTGAAGTAAATGGTGACGGAGTCAAAAGCTTCGGCCTGAACCGTCTCACCTCGTTTCAACTGCTCCGCTACTGAGCTGAAACACAATAATATTATGCAGTATTACTGCAGTATATTTACTGTGGTAGTATCTGGTACAGCAGCAGTATTATGTAGTAGTAGTACTGCAGTATACTTACTGAGGTAGTATTTGGTACAGCAGTATCTGGTACAGCAGTAGTATTATGTAGTATACTTACTGAGGTAGTATCTGGTACAGCAGTAGTATTATGTAGTATACTTACTGAGGTAGTATCTGGTACAGCAGTAGTATTATGTAGTATACTTACTGAGGTAGTATCTGGTACAGCAGTAGTATTATGTCGTAGTAGTACTGCAGTATACTTACTGAGGTAGTATCTGGTACAGCAGTAGTATTATGTCGCAATAGTACTGCAGTATACTTACTGAGGTAGTATCTGGTACAGCAGTAGTATTATGTCGCAGTAGTACTGTAGTATAGTTACTGTGGTAGTATCTGGTACAGCAGTAGTATTATGTCGCAGTAGTACTGTAGTATAGTTACTGTGGTAGTATCTGGTACAGCAGCAGTATTATGCAGTATTACTGCAGTATACTTACTGAGGTAGTATCTGGTACAGCAGTAGTATTATGTAGTAGTATTACTGAGGTAGTATCTGGTACAGTAGTAGTATTATGTCGCAGTAGTACTGAGGTAGTATCTGGTACAGTAGTAGTATTATGTAGTAGTATTACTGTAGTATATTTACTGTGGTAGTATCTGGTACAGCAGCAGTATTATGCAGTATTACTGCAGTATACTTACTGAGGTAGTATCTGGTACAGCAGAGCCTCAGCCTTCCTCTTCTCCTCGTGATAAGCCTGAGTTCTCTCCTCCACCAGCTCTTCCAGGTTGTTGGCATACTGCTCCATACGAGACAAAAGGTTGTCCAGGATGTTTGACCCATAACCCCTGAACAGACAGACAGGTGGACAGTGAAGGGAGACAGGATGAGAGACATGAGGACAGACAGGAGTTAAAGAACAAAATTAAAATTCTAAATTTGAGTTCATTTTACAGCAAATACTTTATCTCCTCACCTGTCCCCCCTCTCACATGTCCCCCCTCTCACCTGTGCTGCTTCCTCAGCAGGATCTTGATGCTGTTGAAGTCCGGTCTCTCGTGGGGCCCTTCGCTCCAGCAGCGTTGCATCAGGACCCCCAGATCCTCACTGTGACTGTGGACGCAGAGGGAGGGACGCAGAGGGGGGGCACCACCATGACGCACTGCCTCGACAATCTCTGAGGGGGGGGGGAGACATCGTCTTCATATTTATACTTACTATTATTAAGAGGGTAAACACACACTGACCATAAATGAGGCCCCTGGTCTTTGTCCCCAGAGGGTAAACACACACTGACCATAAATGAGGCCCCTGGTCTTTGTCCCCAGAGGGTAAACACACACTGACCATAAATGAGGCCCCTGGTCTTTGTCCCCAGAGGGTAAACACACACTGACCATTAATGAGGCCCCTGGTCTTTGTCCCCAGAGGGTAAACACACACTGACCATTAATGAGGCCCCTGGTCTTTGTCCCCAGAGGGTAAACACACACTGACCATTAATGAGGCCCCTGGTCTTTGTCCCCAGAGGGTAAACACACACTGACCATAAATGAGGCCCCTGGTCTTTGTCCCCAGAGGGTAAACACACACTGACCATAAATGAGGCCCCTGGTCTTTGTCCCCAGAGGGTAAACACACACTGACCATTAATGAGGCCCCTGGTCTTTGTCCCCAGAGGGTAAACACACACTGACCATTAATGAGGCCCCTGGTCTTTGTCCCCAGAGGGTAAACACACACTGACCATAAATGAGGCCCCTGGTCTTTGTCCCCAGAGGGTAAACACACACTGACCATAAATGAGGCCCCTGGTCTTTGTCCCCAGAGGGTAAACACACACTGACCATTAATGAGGCCCCTGGTCTTTGTCCCCAGAGGGTAAACACACACTGACCATTAATGAGGCCCCTGGTCTTTGTCCCCAGAGGGTAAACACACACTGACCATAAATGAGGCCCCTGGTCTTTGTCCCCAGAGGGTAAACACACACTGACCATTAATGAGGCCCCTGGTCTTTGTCCCCAGAGGGTAAACACACACTGACCATTAATGAGGCCCCTGGTCTTTGTCCCCAGAGGATAAACACACACTGACCATAAATGAGGCCCCTGGTCTTTGTCCCCAGAGGGTAAACACACACTGACCATAAATGAGGCCCCTGGTCTTTGTCCCCAGAGGGTAAACACACACTGACCATTAATGAGGCCCCTGGTCTTTGTCCCCAGAGGGTAAACACACACTGACCATAAATGAGGCCCCTGGTCTTTGTCCCCAGAGGGTAAACACACTGACCATAAATGAGGCCCCTGGTCTTTGTCCCCAGAGGGTAAACACACTGACCATAAATGAGGCCCCTGGTCTTTGTCCCCAGAGGGTAAACACACTGACCATAAATGAGGCCCCTGGTCTTTGTCCCCAGAGGGTAAACACACTGACCATAAATGAGGCCCCTGGTCTTTGTCCCCAGAGGGTAAACACACTGACCTTTAGGAGTCAGAGTGAGTGAGTCCAGGTGGAAGACTCCTCTCAGCAGAGCCACCTCCTGCAGGATGATACTGAAGCTGTAGACGTCTCCTCTCTGAGTCCCACAGGGGGGGGGGCAGTCTGTCCTCAGCAGCTCCGGAGCCGTCCACAGTTTACCTGCATGGGGGGGTGAACGGGGGGTAGACAGGTGGACGGGGACAAACTTAACTTCTCATTATGAAGTAAATTTAAATGTCTCTAGTGAATCTGTAGAGCAGTAAAAGTACAACATTAACCTCTGAGATGAAGTACAACGACACAGATGTACTACAGTACTTGTATATTATCTTACGTGCGTAGTAGGCGTGCGTGTCCTCAGGACAGCTGCTGGTCCGGAGACTCTCCAGACCATAATCAGTGATCTTCAGGACGAAGCGACCGTCCACCACACAGTTAGAGGACTTCAGGTTACCGTGGGAGACCAGGACGCTGTTGTGGAGGAACAACATGCCCTGAAAACAACAACAACAACAAACATCACGTTACGTTAAATGCAGAAGTCAAATTTCGTGTATATGTATATGACAATAAAATCTTAACTTTAAACTTTAAACTTTAACTTTGAATTAAAGCTGAAAGTCTACACTTCAACCACATGTTGGCTGATTAGTTTCAAATCCATTGGGGTTGTGTAAAGAGGCATAATTAGAAAAATTGTGTCACAGTCCAAATACTTATGGCCCTGACTGTAGCTCCAGACTGGTCAACACGGTCTTTGAAAAGAGAGCCGCCCTGCAGGAGCTTTTTGACCACATTCTGGAGCACCATGACGAGTACGACGAGGAATCTGTGCGCTGTGCTGACGGCTACAAAGCCCATCTGGAGAACTTTGAGTTTGTTTTTTTGCTGTCCACTTTCCATGGGATTTATGAGTATTCGGATGTGCTTTTTGGAGTACTACAGAACAAAAAACTGGACGTACAGTTCTGTCTGAAAAGAGTGGATGAGTTTTGTGACACTATTGAGAGAGAAAAGGGACGGTTTGCTCACATTTTTGAGTCCACCGTGCGTGAAACAGGTGCCCCAAGCGCACAAAGAGGCCAAGCGCAGGGAAACATTCGTGCAAGGTACCAGAAACTCCACAGCGATATCTTGGACAACATACCCCGTCTGATTGGTGTGATGGTAAATTTCCACTGTGTATCTTCTTCTTGTTTTATTAGATGACCACTCAGTGTTTTGACCCTTTTGTATTAACAAAGTTAATAATGTCAGACATGATCAGTAAGTGTCCTCTCAGGTTGAGTAATATTGGATGTGTGTCTTAATCAGGGGCTTGATACTGTCAACTTAGATATGGGGCTGAATGGGGATGCAATCAGTGGACCAATCAGTGATTAACCATTCAATGGTTGATCACCATGGCTTGTCCATGTATGAATAGCCACAATGGAATAGCCACAATTTTTCGCAAAGACATCACTACAAGTGCAATAACCATCCCGGCTCCCTCCTCATTTGAACACCTTGCCTTTAAACTGTCTGGTCCCAAACCCCTGGTTACTGCAGTCATTTACCACCCCCCAAAACCTAACCCTGCTTTCCCCTCTGATCTGTCTGTCTGAATTTCTTACACAACCAGCTGGCTGCCCCCTCTCCCTCCACTACCACCCCCCCAGCCCTCAACATGACCCTCCCCTACTTCCAAGCCACTCACTCTCATCCTTCAGTTCAATCACTGAAATGGACCTCTCCTCCATATTCTCCAGCATGAAGACCTCCACCTGTGCCCTTGACCCCCTCCCCTCTTCCTTAGTCAAGGCCTGCCTCCCCTCACTCTCCCCCCTCATCACCAACATCATCAACTCCTCACTGTCCTCTGGTCTCATACCCCCCACAC
The DNA here is from genome assembly GCA_032191485.1 of Leptoclinus maculatus. NCBI lineage: Eukaryota > Metazoa > Chordata > Actinopteri > Perciformes > Stichaeidae > Leptoclinus > Leptoclinus maculatus. The sequence continues at coordinate 279,779 of JAVDOI010000047.1, read as the reverse complement.
TCAAGATCGCTGCTGTCACCCCCGTGCTGAAAAAACCTGGTCTTGACCCCGACATCCCCAACAACTACCGGCCCATCTCCAACCTCCCCTACCTGTCCAAAGTCCTTGAGAGAGCTGCTGCATCACAACTCAAGTCCCACCTCAATCTCCATAATCTCTACGAACCCTTCCAATCCGGCTTCCTTTCAAAACACAGCACAGAAACCGCCCTACTGAAAATCACAAATGACATACTTCTCTCTGCTGACTCCGGCTTCCTCACCATCCTCATCCTCCTTGACCTCAGCGCTGCCTTCGACACCATCAACCACTCCATCCTCCTCTCACGTCTCCAGTACTCCCTTGGCATAACTGGCACTGCCCTCTCCTGGTTCACCTCATATCTCAGACCGACATCAATTAATTGCAATAAACAACTGTAAATCCTCCACCTCCAAAGTCACCCACGGTGTCCCCCAAGGTTCCGTGCTTGGTCCCCTCCTCTTCATCATCTACATCCCTCCCCTTGGACAAATCATCCGTCGTCATGGTCTTGATTTCCACTGCTACGCTGACGACACCCAACTCTACTTCTCCTCCAAGACCATCACCTCAGTCACCCACTCCACTCTCACCGCCTGTCTCACTGATATAAAGTCATGGATGCAACAGAACTTTCTCAAACTCAACTGCAATAAATCTGAAATACTCATCATCGGCCCTAACTCCCTCACCCGCTCAGCCCAGACCTTCTCTCTCAACATTGATGGCTCCATCGTCACCCCCTCCACCCAGGTCCGCAACCTCGGTATCATCCTCGACCCCACCCTCTCTTTCCTACCCCACGCCAACCACATCACCAAAACCGCCTTCTTTCACCTCAGGAACATTGCACGCCTCCGGCCCTCCCTGTCCTCATCCATGCCCTCATAACCTCCAGACTCGACTACTGCAGCAGCATCCTCTATGGCTCTCCCAACAAAATCCTCAATAAACTCCAATATGTTCAGAACTCTGCCGCTCGACTGCTCACCTCCACCCGCCGCTATGAACACATCACCCCGGTCCTTCGCAACCTCCACTGGCTCCCGGTCAAATACAGAATAGACTTTAAAATATTACTCACCACCTACAAAGCCCTAAACAACCTGACCCCTCCCTACCTTTCAGACCTCCTCCCCCTCCACGCCCCAACCCGTTGCCTCAGGTCCTCCGGTGCAAACACTCTGAAGACCATCAGGACCAAGCACCGGACCTGGGGTGACGGGGCCTTCTCAGCTGCTGCACCCCCCCTCTGGAACGCCCTCCCCATCCACATCCGTGAGGCTCCCTCCCTATCATCATTCAAACAAGCCCTCAAAACCCACCTCTTCAAACTCGCCTTCACCTGCTGACCCCTGCACCCCACCCTCCACTACATCACCCATTCTGCACAGCTTCTCCAGTTTTCTTTGTTACTAAAATACCAAATTGTTTGTTTTGTTTGCTCCTCTGTCTTTGTCTTTTTCTTTTCCTTTTTTGTTTGTTCTGTTTGTCTCTGCCCTATGTAAAGCGTCTTTGAGTATTTAGAAAAGCACTATATAAAATTAAAGTATTATTATTATTAACTATAGTAGGACAGCACATAAGGCCCAGGTATAAAATACACGGCCCGCCACTGGTATATATATATATATATATATATATATGTTTAACTGAGACGATGAAGATGATGAAGAGAAGGGAGGTTCTCTGAAGCCCCGCCCCCTGCTGCAGCCAAAGGCCGTTACCTTGACGATGTCATTGATGAGAGAGTATCTGAACATCCAGTCCAGAGTGATGCTGTCGCTCTCCATCAGGTCCTGGAACACATACACACACACACACATATACACACAGACACACACACACACACAGATACACACACACACACACACATATACACACAGACACACACACATATACACACAGAGACACACACACACACACGCACATACTGTCAGTTCAGTGTCATTATGATGTAGCTTCTTGTTGCGACTCATTCACTCAATCAAATTACAGCTGTGTGTGTGTGTGTGTGTCTCAATGTGTGTCTGTGTGTGTGTGTGTGTGTGTGTCTGTGTCTCAATGTGTGTGTGTGTGTGTCTGTGTGTGTGTGTGTGCGCGTGTAATGTGATTAAAGTGACACACAGCTGCTTCCACCTGAACAACAACAGGACTGATTTCTCACGATGACAATATATCTTTAGGTACATATATATATACATATATGTGTCTGTCTATATATATATATATGTATATATTATAAACATATAGTAATAATATATATTTAAATAATGAATTGGATTAAATGGTGAAAGTGTCAAAGGGCTTTATGATGGAAGTAAACGATGGACGATAAGAGAAATGTCTCATAAGTTTTGTGTCAATAACATTTAGATGTTTTCATTTTTTCAATATTTTCAATTATTTTAATTTTCAATTGGATTCGAGTTAAAGTTGGCTTCACATATGATGCTAACATGCTAACACCAAGATAGAGGCTTCTTTAGTCTTTATATATTATATTAGTCTTTATAAATATTATATTAGTCTTTATATATATTATATTAGTCTTTATAAATATCATATTAGTCTTTATAAATATCATATTAGTCTTTATATATATTATATTAGTCTTTATAAATATCATATTAGTCTTTATATATATTATATTAGTCTTTATATATATTATATTAGTCTTTATATATATTATATTAGTCTTTATAAATATTATATTAGTCTTTATAAATATCATATTAGTCTTTATATATTATATTAGTCTTTATAAATATCATATTAGTCTTTATATATATCATATTAGTCTTTATATATATTATATTAGTCTTTATATATATTATATTAGTCTTTATAAATATCATATTAGTCTTTATATATATTATATTAGTCTTTATATATATTATATTAGTCTTTATAAATATCATATTAGTCTTTATAAATATCATATTAGTCTTTATATATATTATATTAGTCTTTATAAATATCATATTAGTCTTTATATATATTATATTATTCTTTATAAATATCATATTAGTCTTTATATATATTATATTAGTCTTTATAAATATCATATTAGTCTTTATATATATTATATTATTCTTTATAAATATCATATTAGTCTTTATATATATTATATTAGTCTTTATAAATATTATATTTGTCGTTATGTCTGACTGATCTCTGATCAGCTCCCGTCTACTAACAACTAACACTGGATTACTGTTATACTGAAGGAAACTTGATGATTCTTCTTTCTATGATTTCTAAGTGCTTCATATTCGGGTAAACATTTGATCCCCACCTCCCTCTGAAACGTTAATCCTATCTGAATGATGCTTCAGCTGAATATCTGGTGTTGAACATCCAAACTAAGAGCACAAAATAACTCAAACCACCCGAGCAGCTCTTTGTTAAACTGACATTCTGAGATCTGGCAACAACCCAAAGCCCACACATCCACACATCCACACATCCACACATCCACACATTCACACATCAACCTACAGCTGGTTGACATGTGTTCTCATGTTGCTAGGTTACCGTTCAGGGAGGTTGCTAAGTTACAGCGCTGACAAATAACTAGAGACAACATCTGATGTATGAAGGAATGAAGGAATAAGGAATAAAGGGCTTACATGGGGGTATAACGAGGAATAAAGGGCTGACAGAGGGGTATAACGAGGAATAAAGGGCTGACAGAGGGGTATAACGAGGAATAAAGGGCTGACAGAGGGGTATAACGAGGAATAAAGGGCTGACAGAGGGGTATAACGAGGAATAAAGGGCTGACAGAGGGGTATAACGAGGAATAAAGGGCTGGCAGAGGGGTACAACGAGGATTAAAGGGCTGACAGAGGGGTATATCGAGGAATAAAGGGCTGACAGAGGGGTATAACGAGGAATAAAGGGCTGGCAGAGGGGTACAACGAGGAATAAAGGGCTGACAGAGGGGTATATTGAGGAATAAAGGGCTGACAGAGGGGTATAACGAGGAATAAAGGGCTGACAGAGGAGTATAATGAGGAATAAAGGGCTGACAGAGGAGTATAATGAGGAATAAAGGGCTGACAGAGGGGTATAATGAGGAATAAAGGGCTGACAGAGGGGTATAATGAGGAATAAAGGGCTGACAGAGGAGTATAATGAGGAATAAAGGGCTGACAGAGGAGTATAATGAGGAATAAAGGGCTGACAGAGGGGTATAATGAGGAATAAAGGGCTGACAGAGGGGTATAACGAGGAATAAAGGGCTGACAGAGGAGTATAATGAGGAATAAAGGGCTGACAGAGGGGTATAACGAGGAATAAAGGGCTGACAGAGGGTATAATGAGGAATAAAGGGCTGACAGAGGGTATAATGAGGAATAAAGGGCTGACAGAGGAGTATAATGAGGAATAAAGGGCTGACAGAGGGGTATAATGAGGAATAAAGGGCTGACAGAGGGGTATAACGAGGAATAAAGGGCTGACAGAGGGGTATAACGAGGAATAAAGGGCTGACAGAGGAGTATAATGAGGAATAAAGGGCTGACAGAGGGGTATAATGAGGAATAAAGGGCTGACAGAGGAGTATAATGAGGAATAAAGGGCTGACAGAGGGGTATAATGAGGAATAAAGGGCTGACAGAGGGGTATAACGAGGAATAAAGGGCTGACAGAGGGGTATAATGAGGAATAAAGGGCTGACAGAGGAGTATAATGAGGAATAAAGGGCTGACAGAGGGGTATAATGAGGAATAAAGGGCTGACAGAGGGGTATAACGAGGAATAAAGGGCTGACAGAGGAGTATAATGAGGAATAAAGGGCTGACAGAGGGGTATAACGAGGAATAAAGGGCTGACAGAGGGTATAATGAGGAATAAAGGGCTGACAGAGGGTATAATGAGGAATAAAGGGCTGACAGAGGAGTATAATGAGGAATAAAGGGCTGACAGAGGGGTATAATGAGGAATAAAGGGCTGACAGAGGGGTATAACGAGGAATAAAGGGCTGACAGAGGGGTATAATGAGGAATAAAGGGCTGACAGAGGGGTATAACGAGGAATAAAGGGCTGACAGAGGGGTATAATGAGGAATAAAGGGCTGACAGAGGGGTATAATGAGGAATAAAGGGCTGACAGAGGGGTATAACGAGGAATAAAGGGCTGACAGAGGAGTATAATGAGGAATAAAGGGCTGACAGAGGAGTATAATGAGGAATAAAGGGCTGACAGAGGGGTATAACGAGGAATAAAGGGCTGACAGAGGGTATAATGAGGAATAAAGGGCTGACAGAGGGTATAATGAGGAATAAAGGGCTGACAGAGGAGTATAATGAGGAATAAAGGGCTGACAGAGGGGTATAATGAGGAATAAAGGGCTGACAGAGGGGTATAATGAGGAATAAAGGGCTGACAGAGGGGTATAATGAGGAATAAAGGGCTGACAGAGGGTATAAAGGGTATAAATTGTTAGTAGACGGGTTAGTAGATGGGTTAGTAGACAGTTAGTAGACGGGTTAGTAGACGGGTTAGTAGACGGGTTGGTCGAGGGGTAAAGAGTTAGGTGTGTTGTACCTGTAGGCTGCCTCTGGGACAATACTCTGTGATGATGCATTTGTTTGGTGGATCAATGCAGGCGCCAATGAAGCGTGTCAGGTGCTCATTCTGAACATCTCGCATCTGTAAGAGCACACAGGCATCAGGTTCAAATCCCATCAGAACCATCAACATGCTACACAAGCAAGGGACTGAAGTCCTCAACTGCTTAGGTCGGCCCGTAGGCTGGTCAGAAGGTCAGTTAGTGGGTGGCGACTGTGGCTAAGTGGAGAGCAGGGCCGTCCTTCAATCAGAAGGTCGGTGGTTCGATGCCTGGCTCTGCTAGTCGCATGTCGAGGTGTCCTTGAGCAAGACACTTAACCCCAAAATTGCTCCCGTAGCTCCTACGGTGTATGGATAGAATCTGAATTGTAAGTCGCTTTGGATAAAAACGCCTGCTAAATGACTGTAATGTAATGTAAGTTAGTAGTTAGGCTGGTGGGTCAGCGGCTAAGTCATTTGGTAGGACAATTGGAGGGGCAGTTGGAAGGTCAGTTGGTAGGTATGCAGATGGAGTTCTTACATGTTTTAGTTCAAACAGGACCTTCCTGGTCAGTTCGATCCGTTTCTTGTTGATATACTTGATAGCTGCCAGGTTTCCCTGCAGGAGACAAAATCAGTGTGATCATTCCACCATCATGTTATTCTCCATTACAGGTTGTTATCTGTCAGAAGAGTGTCTGGTGATGTAAGGTGGTGTCAGACCTTGTAGTATCCAGTTTTGGTGTAGATCTGGAAGTTCCCCTCCATAGTATTCAGAGAGCCGCAGTTAGATCCTTTCTGCAGAGAATCAAGATTAACTAATTAGTCCAGTCAGAAGTTACTAGAAACCATTTAAAGTGAGTGTGTTAATGTGTGAGTGTTTTGTATTTCTCTCTGATTAATAAATGCAACAAACACAAGGTCACTCGCTTACATTGGATGATGTCCAAAGAAGTTGTTGCTCCAAGAATGGCCCATTTTCATTATTACAATATCGCTCCATTGGCTCAGGGTGGGAAGCTCTTTAGGAAGTTAGCGTTTTGTAATTGCCTTCTTGCTTGCTACCATTAGAATTTTTTGTAAATATTTTTCTCTAAATCCACTTGATTAATACTTATTGAGTTTGTAGTAGTCCTTTGATGTGGACGATGAGAGGCCTTTCCTCTGGAGAAATAGCACTGTCCAGTTCTCTTTGTCTCTTATGTAGTCTGTTGAGTTGTTCTTCGTTTGTAATCTACTTCGATCCAGGACCCTGACGATCCATCTGGTGGGTTCTGAGTTCTGAGGTTTATAGTGTGAAAAACTCCTGCAGTTGTTACTGATGTTCTCTGTCTCTGTTCTTCCTTCATCCAGTAACGTCGTTGGTACGAGGAAGAACCACAGAGCACTTCTCTCAGCTCTGGTAGCTGTGAGGCTTGTTTTCTTGGCTTGTGTTACATTTCCAACAGAGAAAACGACATCCCAAAATATGTCTTTTTACAGTGTAGATTTGACAGTGTTCTGACTCATATTCAGTGGTAGAGAGGCCTCGAGGCTGCAGCTACACTGGGGAGGATTTGGTGTGTGTGTGTGTGTGCGTGTGTGTGCGTGCGTGAGTGTGTGTGTGTGTGTGTGTGTGTTACCAGTGACATGGTGAGTCTGCTGCAGGCTCTCCTCAGGACTTTATCCAGGTTGCTCATCTGGACGTCGTCCCATGAAACTCTCCACAGCTGAGCGGCCAACTCGCTCTCCAGCTTCAACTTCCTGTTCAATAGACAGGAAGACAGGTGTGTGTGTGTGTGTGTCATGTGGGTTAGTGTTTGAAGGGTCGATGTTTGTGTGTGTGTGTTGAGAGAAGGGAGAAAACAGAGAGATGGGTGAGGGAAAGGATAAATAGTACAGAGAACAGTGAGAAAGACAGAGAGAGAGAGTCCTGAGACATAATGGCATAATCAAATGGAAACCAAGAAGTTTAAATGAGACAAAACACTGCATGAAGCTTTATAACACATCTAGTGTGGCTTCTACTGCCCGAAGACGTTGCAATATATATATACACGCCAATATTACCGGAAGTATCGTTGAGGTTCAATTGAGATATCGCTTCTCTCTTTTCTGCATTTTAGATTCATACTCTTGGATTGAATCTTGTATTCGTGATGGACAGTCCACAAACACCTCCCCTCAGTTCTGTATTGAGATATACAGCTTTCTTTGAGACGCCTTTGGAAATTTCTGTACGAACCTCATTCTGAGCTTCATGTTAAGATACAGTTACTCTATGGGGCTTTTATTTTGAAAGGGTGGGACTGGGTGGGTGAGAGAGGGGGAGAGGAGACATATTCATAATGGTTGACACACACAAGAAGAGGTTATTAAATGACAGGCTTCATCACAAGCATTCCAGTTAGAATTAATTCTGTGGGATGGGGGGGGAGTGAAAGAGGAAAAGTCCTCTAAAAATATCTAAGACCTGAATGACTGCATGATCGAGAGAGAGAGAGACAGACAGACATAAGGATAGAGAGAGAGAGAGGAGAGAGAGACAGACAGAAAGATAGAGAGAGAGGAGAGAGAGAGAGAGACATAGACAGAAAGAGAGAGACAGAGTGAGTGAGTGGGAGAGACAGACAGACAGACGGAGACAGACAGACAGACAGGAGGTCTAACGATCTTTCCCTGAATGTCTCCAAGTCATGTGTGTCTGTGTGTCTGTGAGTGTCACTAATTAGCTCAATCACAAACACCTGTGTGCCTGCAGCCATTACATGGAGAACAAACTGGGAAACACCTGTCAAACAAATCCTCAAAAACCCCATAACCATAGCTCCTATTGCTCTGATATTAATACTGGAGAGGAAGGATGACTTGAAGAACAGATCATGTGAAAATTGTGTTGGTAGTGTAAGAAATGTGGCTTAACAGGCGATCTAGAAATGGGGTACCGTGTTCTGTGGAAGATGTTCTTGAAGTAAGATTTAACATTGGTCTCTATGGAGCAGAAAGTTGGTTTTCCTCTCAATTAAAGGCTGTTGTGCCAAATGTGTAAATCTGCTGGATTCCACAGCCATTTCTCTAGACCAGCACACGATTAGCTAACTTTTTACCAAAAAATAATGCATGAAGAGTGAAAATTGTGGAGTCAATGGCAAAAGACAAATATAAGAATCTCAAGCTTCTCTTCACTCTAGCGATGACATCACGCACTCTGAGCTGCGCAATACACACCCATAATAAAATTTGTAACAGACCCACATTTTCCTGAAACTTAATCTGTGACTTCATGAAAACTGTGGTAGCTATCAAAATGTCCATTTGGCTCAATAAAGTCCAGCGTTTTGTCTACGTTTTAAACTTTGAATAATTTTTCTACGTTAATGTATGGCTAGACAATATGGGCCCAAAGTTAAGTGTTTTTTTGCTGTCTTCACGTCGAAACCCCATTCAAGTGAATGGAGACATTTTGCTCAGTTTTTCAGGATTTTTGGGAAAACCGCTGCACACATAGCACACGATTCCCGATCAGGCCGCACGTTTTGATGTATTTTTTGCGCAGGTGTTGGTAACGCTGTGTGAGGGGAAGCGCGGCAAACTTTCTGGATAAAGATTATTATTATGATTAAGCCCGATGGATTATATACAGTGTGCTTTGGCACAGGCAGTTTTACTGCCTTTGTGCTACAAAGCCACACTGAATAATAAGCCCGCAGGATTACAGTCAGTGTGCTTTGGCACAGGAAACTGCCTTTGTGCCACAAAGCCACACTGAATTACAACTGCTTTGATTCAATTCAGTTTATTTATCTAACAACAGATCACAAAAGACGCAGACAAGACATTTTCCATGTAGAGAAGGCCTCGACCGAACTCTAGTTTACAGAGACCCAACAAACCCTCATGATCGATCACTGAACAACTCCCCTTTAACAGGTAGAAGCTCTGGGTCGGGGTGACTTCATCTTTCTTTGTTAGTGAACAGTAAGTACATTCATGATGAAAGTTTTGTTAAAGTGATGACATTTTAGTAAAGTGAGGACATTTTAGTAAAGTGATGACATTTTGTAAAGTGATGACATTTTAGTAAAGTGATGACATTTTGTAAAGTGATGACATTTTAGTAAAGTGATGACATTTTAGTGAAGTGATAACATTTTAGTGAAGTGATGACATTTTAGTAAAGTGATGACATTTTGTAAAGTGATGACATTTTAGTGAAGTGATAACATTTTAGTGAAGTGATGACATTTTAGTGAAGTGATGACATTTTAGTGAAGTGATGACATTTTAGTGAAGTGATGACATTTTAGTAAAGTGATGACATTTTAGTGAAGTGATGACATTTTAGTGAAGTGATGACATTTTAGTAAAGTGATTACATTTTGTAAAGTGATGACATTTTAGTGAAGTGATGACATTTTAGTGAAGTGATGACATTTTAGTAAAGTGATGACATTTTGTAAAGTGATGACATTTTAGTAAAGTGATGACATTTTAGTGAAGTGATGACATTTTAGTGAAGTGATGACATTTTAGTAAAGTGATGACATTTTGTAAAGTGATGACATTTTAGTGAAGTGATGACATTTTAGTGAAGTGATGACATTTTAGTAAAGTGATGACATTTTGTAAAGTGATGACATTTTAGTGAAGTGATGACATTTTAGTAAAGTGATGACATTTTGTAAAGTGATGACATTTTAGTGAAGTGATGACATTTTAGTGAAGTGATGACATTTTAGTAAAGTGATGACATTTTGTAAAGTGATGACATTTTGTAAAGTGATGACATTTTAGTGAAGTGATGACATTTTAGTGAAGCGATGACAGATTGTCAATTAACACAAGTATAGAAGTACAAACTTGTCAGTGAGTGAGTGTGTGTGTGTGACTTTCTCACCTGTAGATGAAGACAGTCACGGTAACAATGATTACAAAGATGAAGCAGATCACTATGGCAACCATCTGATGCATTGTAACTGTACCTGGAGAGGACGGACGGACATCAGAAAGCACAGAAAGTGTTTTTTTGGGTAATTTTGTTACAGTTTACGTTTTTAGTTTACAGTATGACCCTCAAAAAATATAGTAATAAACAAATCCAAAATACTTTTCTAGAAAATAATATTCCCACAATCCAAAATACTGGTCTTCTATTCATAGTGACATGAATTAGAAAAAAGGAGGACGAGTGAGAGTCTCACATCCAGAGCAAAGAAGCTGATCTGAAGTCAGCTGATCCTTCTCTTTCTCTTTCCAGGTTGTCTGGTGGTTTTGTCTTTTATTATCTTTGAGCTCTTCTCACCAACATCACTGGTCTCAGTAGAACCAGTGATGTTCTGGTTTCAGAGCTCTCCTCTCCTAGACTCTGAACCTCTCATGACAGTTGGTGATGTTTCCTGTCAGGATGCTTTCTGTTGCTCCTCTGGAAAAGTTGTATTGGTGATTTCAGTCGTGGTTGTTTTGCTCCACTTAAAAGTCCACATGGCTGTTTACGGTGAAGACGTGGACTTCATGGTGCATTCAGGGGAACTTCGTGAACTCTGAGAACCTCAAGCTGTTGTAAAGTTCCTCCTGCCATCTTCTTTTTGTTGTTTAACAGTTTTTTTGTTTGTTAATTAAATAATTTGTTATTAAATATTGAATGAATCATTTAAATTTGACCATATATTGTGGTCCATAGAAAAAGAAGAATTGAAGCATATTTTTGTCATAAAACAACGATCTGTTGATCTGAACCCCCAGTGAGGACCGGGTCCAGTTGTTTGTTCCTCCTCCTCAGCTCCATTGATGTAGACAGTGAGTGTGTGTGTGTGTGTTCGTACGTGCGAGGCAGGCTGGTTGGTCGTTCTTGAAGCCACACTCTGGGACATCTGGCGGTGGAGAGCCACCTGGCCACTGGAAGCTCCGCCCACCCTGCATGACCAGCTGTTTCATGCTGCTGTTGTACACACACACTACCTGCGCACACACACACACACACACACACACACACACACACACACACACACACACACACACACACACACACACACACACACACAAGTAACATATAAGCTCTAGTTTCTCAGGTGTGTGATGACATCATGGCAATGACATCATGATTGAGGTGTTTTACCTGGAACTCTCCAGACTCGATGTCGATTGTGTCCCAAACAGCAAAGTCCATCTGTCTGTCCCCGAACTCGTCCATCTCCACCGGACCCATCACTCCTACAGACACACAACAGACACACAACCCGATCATACATGTTCATCATGTTAACATGATCCATCACTACCACAGACACACAACACCTTCATACATCAGACCATCACTACTACAGACACACAACACCTTCATACATCAGACCATCACTACTACAGACACACAACACCTTCATACATCAGACCATCACTACTACAGACACACAACACCTTCATACATCAGACCATCACTACTACAGACACACAACACCTTCATACATCAGACCATCACTACTACAGACACACAACACCTTCATACAGCAGACCATCACTACTACAGACACACAACACCTTCATACATCAGCCCATCACTACTACAGACACACAACTCATTCCCACAATCACAAAGCTCATTTAGTGAGAGACTCAGGATGCCTCAGTGTCCTACTGAACGACTAAGAAGGTCTTTAGTGAGAGACTCAGGATGCCTCAGTGTCCTACTGAACGACTAAGAAGGTCTTTAGTGAGAGACTCAGGATGCCTCAGTGTTCTACTGAACGACTAAGAAGGTCTTTAGTGAGAGACTCAGGATGCCTCAGTGTTCTACTGAACGACTAAGAAGGTCTTTAGTGAGAGACTCAGGATGCCTCAGTGTTCTACTGAACGACTAAGAAGGTCTTTAGTGAGAGACTCAGGATGCCTCAGTGTTCTACTGAACGACTAAGAAGGTCTTTAGTGAGAGACTCAGGATGCCTCAGTGTTCTACTGAACAACTAAGAAGGTCTTTAGTGAGAGACTCAGGATGCCTCAGTGTTCTACTGAACGACTAAGAAGGTCTTTAGTGAGAGACTCAGGATGCCTCAGTGTCCTACTGAACGACTAAGAAGGTATTTAGTGAGAGACTCAGGATGCCTCAGTGTTCTACTGAACAACTAAGAAGGTCTTTAGTGAGAGACTCAGGATGCCTCAGTGTTCTACTGAACAACTAAGAAGGTCTTTAGTGAGAGACTCAGGATGCCTCAGTGTTCTACTGAACCACTCAGAAGGTCTTTAGTGAGAGACTCAGGATGCCTCAGTGTTCTACTGAATGACTAAGAAGGTCTTTAGTGAGAGACTCAGGATGCCTCAGTGTCCTACTGAACGACTAAGAAGGTCTTTAGTGAGAGACTCAGGATGCCTCAGTGTTCTACTGAACGACTAAGAAGGTCTTTAGTGAGAGACTCAGGATGCCTCAGTGTCCTACTGAACGACTCAGAAGGTCTTTAGTGAGAGACTCAGGATGCCTCAGTGTCCTACTGAACAACTAAGAAGGTCTTTAGTGAGAGACTCAGGATGCCTCAGTGTTCTACTGAACGACTAAGAAGGTCTTTAGTGAGAGACTCAGGATGCCTCAGTGTCCTACTGAACGACTAAGAAGGTCTTTAGTGAGAGACTCAGGATGCCTCAGTGTCCTACTGAACGACTCAGAAGGTCTTTAGTGAGAGACTCAGGATGACTCAGTGTTCTACTGAACGACTAAGAAGGTCTTTAGTGAGAGACTCAGGATGCCTCAGTGTTCTACTGAATGACTAAGAAGGTCTTTAGTGAGAGACTCAGGATGCCTCAGTGTTCTACTGAACGACTAAGAAGGTCTTTAGTGAGAGACTCAGGATGCCTCAGTGTTCTACTGAACGACTAAGAAGGTCTTTAGTGAGAGACTCAGGATGCCTCAGTGTCCTACTGAACGACTCAGAAGGTCTTTAGTGAGAGACTCAGGATGCCTCAGTGTTCTACTGAACGACTAAGAAGGTCTTTCGTTCCAGCAGCAGTTTGATTTTTTAATCAACACCTTTAGATGTTTTTATCTTTCTGATGTCAATCATGTTTCATATGGCATTTTCTGGCGTTCTTTATTCTTTGTAATGTGTTTTTGTCTGTTGTGCACTGTGGACTGTGTCTATTGTTGTCTGTATGAGTTTTGGGTGGCAAATGAGTTTCCCCACTGGGGATTAATACAGTTTTTCTAATCTAATGTTCCATTTACTATTTACCATTGTATAATATGTGTTAGATATTGTATATCAATAATAATTGTATATTTGTGTCTCAGTGAGGGTCTCACTATTTTTTTCTTATTGTTTGTTATATTTGGCTTTTGTTTTTTGCTGATTCATCGCTGCACTCTGACCGTTGACCCTGGTGATGTCAGGGTGTTGATGTCTATTTCCTGCTGCAGGAAACTAAACTATTTCCTGCACAATAAGAAGTGAAGCTCCAGACCGTTTGATTTGTGAGCTGGGGAGTCAAGTGATGTGGGTCCACTGAGACCAATGAAACTATGTCTGGGGATCAGGTTTAGACATGGACCGCTACGTCTAGGGATCAGGTTTAGACATGGACCGCTACGTCTGGGGATCAGGTTTAGACATGGACCGCTACGTCTGGGGATCAGGTTTAGACATGGACCGCTACGTCTGGGGATCAGGTTTAGACATGGACCGCTACGTCTGGGGATCAGGTTTAGACATGGACCGCTACATCTGGGGATCAGGTCTAGACACGGACCAGATCCAGATCCAGATCCAGGATTCAAGATTCAAGATTCAAGATTCAAGATTCAAGATTCAGGATTCAGGATTCAGGATTCAGGAGGTTTCATGTTTATGTTATTTGAAAATATAAATATTCATGTTTTACAGATCAGTTCTGGTCCAGACTCTCACAGCTCCTGGTTCAGGATTCACAGAGTCCACAATCTGAACCAGAGGACTTTAAATCATCACCGTGTCATAACAATAATAATTAACCTAATGAGACCTGACTGACCAATCAGGAACCTCCGTGCTCTGTGAGGTCACCATGGGAACCAGAGTTCTGTTGTTCTCAGTCACACGTTCTCACGGCTGTGTGAGAGTGTGTGAAAGTGTGTGTGTGTGTATGTGAGAGTGTGTGTGTGTGAGAGTGTGTGTGTGTGAGAGTGAGAGTGTGTTAGAGTGTGTATGTGAGAGTGTGTGTGTGTGAGAGTGTGTTAGAGTGTGTGTGTGTGTGGGTGAGAGTGTGTGTGTGTGAGAGTATGTGAGAGTGTGTGTGAGTGTGTATGTGAGAGTGTGTGTGTGTGTGTGTGTGTGTGTGTGAGAGTATGTGAGAGTGTGTGTGAGTGTGTATGAGAGTGTGTGTGAGTGTGTATGTGAGAGTGTGTTAGAGTGTGTGTGTGTGTGTGTGGGTGAGAGTGTGTGTGTGTGTGTGTGTGTGTGAGTGTGAATGTGAATGTGTGAGAATAAACTAGACCAGCTGGGAACATGATGACCGGATGTCTGGGACTCAAACCACCAACCAGGACAAGAAAACCACGAGCTCTCTGATTGGCCGGTGAGTCCCTAAATTTACCAAACACTGCTGAAACCATTGCCCCCCACAGTCCACTACAGGTCCCGCCCCCCAGTCCACTACAACCTCCACAGCCCCCCAGTCCACTACAGCCCACCACTGTCCCCCACAGTCCACTACAGTCCCCATAAGTCCACTACAACCAGCCAACAGCCCCCCCAGTCCACTACAGTCCACTACAGCCCCCCCTCCCCCCATCAGCCCACTACAGTCCACTACAACCAGCCCACAGCCCCCCCAGTCCACTACAGCCCACTACAACCAGCCCACAGCCCC
Organism: Leptoclinus maculatus; assembly: GCA_032191485.1. Taxonomy (NCBI): domain Eukaryota; kingdom Metazoa; phylum Chordata; class Actinopteri; order Perciformes; family Stichaeidae; genus Leptoclinus; species Leptoclinus maculatus. The sequence continues at coordinate 264,398 of JAVDOI010000047.1, read as the reverse complement.
CTCCACAGCCCCCCCCCAGTCCACTACAGTCTACTACAACCAGCACACAGCCCCCCCAGTCCACTAGTCTACTACAACCAGCCCACAGCCCCCCCAGTCCACTACAGTCCACTACAACCAGCCCACAGCCCCCTCCACAGCCCCCCCCCAGTCCACTACAGTCTACTACAACCAGCACACAGCCCCCCCAGTCCACTAGTCTACTACAACCAGCCCACAGCCCCCCCAGTCCACTACAGTCCACAACAACCAGCCCACAGCCCCCTCCACAGCCCCCCCCCCAGTCCACTACAGTCCACTACAACCAGCCCACAGCCCCCCCAGTCCACTACAGTCCACTACAACCAGCCCACAGCCCCCTCCACAGCCCCCCCCCCAGTCCACTACAGTCTACTACAACCAGCCCACAGCCCCCTCCACAGCCCCCCCCCCAGTCCACTACAGTCTACTACAACCAGCACACAGCCCCCCCAGTCCACTACAGTCCACTACAACCAGCCCACAGCCCCCTCCACAGCCCCCCCCAGTCCACTACAGTCTACTACAACCAGCACACAGCCCCCGGCTGTTCTCTTCCAGCTCTGCGCTGTGATTGGTCGACCACAGAGCTGCAGGTTCCCATGTGACTCAGATAGAAATAGAAATAAATATCTAACATCTGTCCTCACCTGAGAAGGTTCTGTTCCACATCCTCCTGGTCACCACGTCTCCTCTGGGCCTCCGGACCTCTCCTGGTCCTGCTCCTGGTCTCTGCTCACTCAGTGTCTCGTTCAGGGCCTGAGAGTACATCATGACACCATCATGGAATCCTGCAGCGATGAGGTTATACTGACAGAGAGAGAGAGACATCAGGTATATATATGTATATATACATACAGTATATAAATATACATACATATAAATATATAAAATACATATATGATGTGTTTTGTACCAGAGAGTCTTTGATTGTGTAGTTGAACATTTTCTTTGCGTCGTTCTTCAGAGTTTGAACAAACTGAAGATATTCTGGATTCTGAGGCTCCAGGTAGGTTAACACCTTCACACTCTGTCAGACAGACAGGTAGAGAAACAGACAGGAAGAGGGACAGACAGGTAGAGAGATTAAAAGGTAGAGAGACAGACAAGTAGAGAGACGGACAGAAAGAGGGGATAGACAGGTAAAAAGATAAAAAGGTAGAGAGACACAGAGATCGTGACATGGAGAAGTAGAGAGACAGACAGGTAGAGAGATATACAGGTAGAAATACAGACAGGTAGAAAGACGGACAGGTAGAGAGACAGACAGGGAAAGAGACTGATAGGTAGAGAGAGAGAGAGACAGGTAGAGAGATAGACAGGTAAAGAGACAGACCGGTAGAGAGAGAGACAGGTAGATAGACAGACAGATAGAGAGAGAGACAGGTAGAAAGGCCGACAGGTAGAGAAACAGAAAGAACAATCAATAGCCAGATTCATGACAAAATCCGATCATTTGAATTTGTTTCATTGACTTCCACTTAACAATATATTTATATTAACTATTATTCAGAAGACCATGGTTACATATCATACCTCAAATTATTGTATAATCAAAAAACATTAACAAAAAAAAATACAAAAACAACAATACTAATGAGAAATACAAATACAAATAATCAATAACAATAATAATTAAAGCTGCGAGACATTGTAGACATCATCAGGCCATGAGTGTTATCCAGCATGGGAAGTTTGGGACCGTTTGGAACAAGTCCAGCTGAGTTACATTGATGGGGAATCACGTAAAGTAGTCGCCCGCTACGGCTAAGCCATTCCGGCAAACGTAAAGCTTTTGATAACTTTTAATCACAAAGGTCTTGACATTGTACTGACAAAATTTAATCTGAGGATCTGATGAAGTCCCTAGGAGGAGTTTGTTAAAGTATAGCGACTAGAAATAGGCTAAAATCTATGGAAAAATGACACAAAAATCAAAATGGCTGACTTACGATATGGTTTGGAGCATGGTCCTGAGATACTTTTTTAAAAGTCTCCATGGGGTACATGTGCATACCAAGTGTCATACATGTACCTGAAACGTAGCCTGGGGCTGCTCTTTTGAAATATTGTAGGGGTCGCTATGGAGACAATTTACAACAACCAAGCCAAAAACCCATACAAAATATGTCTTCCCATCACGTATGACACATGTACAAAGTTCCATGACTTTATGAGCATCCCAAGCCACTGAACCATCAGCTTCTTTTTCATGGCAAATGATGCATTACCACGGCAACAGCGTTCAATGAAAACTCACAATATTCATGATGAAGCATCATCAATGTCTTAAGGCTTTCCTTACCAAATTTGAGACTGATCTGGTCAACTGTCTAGGAGAAGTAAATAAAAGTATAAAATGTGACATTTCCTTTTGCCAGTAGGTGGCGCTATGAGTTATTTCACATTTTGGCATTGATGTATGCTCAGACTTGAAGTAGCATCATGCATATGTCATTTTTTGCAGATTGAATAATGTACCTTGGAGTTATAACAGCTTTATTGTTCATTCCGAATGAGGCAAAATGGCCGCCACACCACGTCAATGTTCTTCCATGAAAACTCACGAATTTGATAACTTTTCATCACAAACCCATTAATTCTGTAGGAGGAGTTCGTTAAAGTACAAAGGCTGAAAACTGCGAAAAGTGACAAAAAAGCACATGGCGGGTTTACTGTAGCACCCCCTAGTGGTTGAATGAAATAAAATGTCAGGGTATGTTACAGGATGCGATGTGCACATATGCTGCAAATTTGGTGATTCTAGGACAAATGGTTGAGAAGTTATGTGTATTGATATATAAACCACGCCCCTAAGACGTTTATTGGTCCATATCTTGTAAACGCAAAGAGATATCAAAAAGCTTTTAATAACTTTTGATGATGTAGATCCAATAATGATTCAGAGCAAATTTGGTGTCAATCGTAATCAGCGTGTAGGAGGACAAATGTGTTTTTCACAAAATTCAAAATGGCGGAAAATCTAGGAAGGCGGAGTTTAGGGGTCTGAGAGGCTTTTTTTGTAGAGCTAGTGGATCTGGACATGTGTGCCGAATTTCAAGTAAATCGGGCGTCGCCGGTCCAACTGGTAGAGAGACATTTTTTTACATACAAATATGCAACCTATATCAGATGGCTAAATTCACCAGGCCTGACAAGTGTGCAAAATTTGTTAAGTTTTCGAGTATGGCAAGTCCCCTAAATATGCGCCCGATGTACTATGTGTATTCGAATTTCAATAGGGCCTTCGTGGCCCGACGTTGTCGGTTGCTCGGGCCCTAATAAATAAATAAATAATAATAGTAAATAAAAAGTGTCACCCTGAAAGCGTGGCGGGCGGCGAAGTCTTCCTGGTCTCCTCTGAACCACGGACGGACGGGGCCCCGCCCCCCCAGACCCTCAGCAAAAAGATCAATGAAGAAGAAGACGTAGTCCTTCAACTCCACCCCGTCCTTCCAGAACTGGACCATCAGATTCCTGAGGATGTCCCAGGAGCAACAGAGGTACACCACTGAAGAAGAAACCAGAACCACACTTAAATCTTAGAGAAGAAGAAGAAGATGTAGTCCCAGGTTGATGATAAAACATCTGTTAATACATCTATAACACATGTTACTACATCTGTTACTATATATATAACAAATATGTTACTACATCTATAACACATCTGTTACTACATCTACAACACATCTGTTACTACATCTGTCACTCTATAACACATCTGTCACTAGATCTATAACACATGTTACTACATCTGTCACTACAGCTATAACACATCTGTTACTACATCTGTGACATTATTTTCAAAAAGATGAGAATATCTCCATTGTCTGGGGAGAGGGTCGACCTTTCTGTAGTGACTGTTACTACTGGACCTGTCTAGCTTCACTCTGATACTTCTGTCAGCACCTGCCCCAGGTGTGTGTCTGTGTGACTCTCACAGAGGGGGCGTGTCTACAGCACCTGTCTGTGTGACTCTCACAGAGGGGGCGTGTCTACAGCACCTGTTTGTGTGACTCTCACAGAGGGGGCGTGTCTACAGCACCTGTCTGTGTGACTCTCACAGAGGGGGCGTGTCTACAGCACCTGTCTGTGTGACACTCACAGAGGGGGCGTGTCTACAGCACCTGTCTGTGTGACTCTCACAGAGGGGGCGTGTCTACAGCACCTGTCTGTGTGACTCTCACAGAGGGGGCGTGTCTACAGCACCTGTCTGTGTGACTCTCACAGAGGGGGCGTGTCTACAGCACCTGTCTGTGTGACTCTCACAGAGGGGGCGTGTCTGCAGCACCAGACTATGAATCTCCGCCGTGGTGAAAGCGGTCACAGTCTTTTCCTCTTCATAGAGGAACAGGTTCATACTGAAGTGGGTGCGTGAGTGGATTTCGTTGCGTGGCTCAAGCATTTTAACCAGATTTTGAAATCCTTTGTTTTCCACACCGGAGTGTCCCCCGTCGCTGACAGACGGGGTGGTGTCTCTTCATATGTGTGGACATGCCGATGTTTTGCCGTTATCGTATGTCTCTCTTTAAATAATGCCTACATACCGTAACGGTTTTGTCCACCACCCTTATCCCTCATTATACTTTACAGGGAAGACAAAATGATCCCAAACTTGTGACTTCAATGACCCGGGGGCTTCTCAAGTTCCTCCGCTCGCCGTGACTTTCACCGTTAAATGCTTCTAACCTGCTCCGTTCACGTGAACACATGCTTTATATCTGTTCACTGACACTCTGCATTGATATTCGGGGACTTGTTACTTGAAAAGGAACAGCAGCAGTAAAACTGTATTACACACTATGATGATTACACTGTAAAAAAAAAGAAGAAAATACTCAATTGATCCGCGGTTCACGAGTGATCCGAACCGTGAGGGGTGATCCTTTACACCACTAATTAACAGTACTAAACCGTTAACGTGTGCTTTTGTGTGAGACCACTGTAGACGTCTATTAACAGTACTAAACCGTAAACATGTGTTTCTGGACAACATGAACAGATTAACTCTGTAATTTAACACACAGGAGACGTCACGACTCTCTGAGCCCACAACAGATGGCCTCACTTAGTGTGTGTGTGTGAGAGAGACACTTTATTTTGAACATAAGATAAGGACACAAAACAAGGAAGAGAAGAAGAGGAGGGGCCAGTGAAAGCATTGGAGGCAGTGAAAGCAGTGAAAGCAGTGAAAGCAGTGAAAGCAGTGAAAGCAGTGAAAGCAGTGGAAGCAGTGAAAGCAGTGAAAGCAGTGGAAGCAGCGAAAGCAGCGAAAGCAGTGGAAGCAGTGAAAGCAGTGAAAGCAGTGGAAGCAGTGAAAGCAGTGAAAGCAGTAAAAGCAGTGAAAGCAGTGAAAGCAGCGAAAGCAGCGAAAGCAGTGGAAGCAGTGGAAGCAGCGAAAGCAGCGAAAGCAGTGGAAGCAGTGAAAGCAGTGGAAGCAGTGAAAGCAGTGGAAGCAGTGAAAGCAGTGAAAGCAGTAAAAGCAGCGAAAGCAGGGAAAGCAGTAAAAGCAGTGGAAGCAGTGAAAGCAGTAAAAGCAGCGAAAGCAGTGAAAGCAGTAAAAGCAGTGAAAGCAGTGGAAGCAGTGAAAGCAGTGAAAGCAGTGGAAGCAGTGGAAGCAGCGAAAGCAGCGAAAGCAGTGGAAGCAGTGAAAGCAGTGAAAGCAGTGGAAGCAGTGAAAGCAGTGGAAGCAGTGAAAGCAGTGAAAGCAGTAAAAGCAGCGAAAGCAGTGAAAGCAGTAAAAGCAGTGGAAGCAGTGAAAGCAGTGAAAGCAGTGAAAGCAGTAAAAGCAGCGAAAGCAGCGAAAGCAGTGAAATCAGTGAAAGCAGTGAAAGCAGTAAAAGCAGTGGAAGCAGTGAAAGCAGTAAAAGCAGTGAAAGCAGTAAAAGCAGTGGAAGCAGTGAAAGCAGTAAAAGCAGTGGAAGCAGTGAAAGCAGTGGAAGCAGTGAAAGCAGTAAAAGCAGCGAAAGCAGCGAAAGCAGTGAAATCAGTGAAAGCAGTGAAAGCAGTGAAAGCAGTAAAAGCAGTGAAAGCAGTGAAAGCAGTGAAAGCAGTGGAAGCGTCAGACCTCGGCCGTTGTCCCGGATCTCCTGGACCACGTTCTTGTAGTTGACGTTGTCGGCCTCGATCACGTGGTCCCGGATGCTGACGTTGTGTTTTCCGAGCAGAGTGTATAGGCCCTCCACGGCGAAGTAGCATGGCCGGTCGTCGTTGGCGTCCTTGTTGTCGCTGAAGATCAACATGGCGTGACGCCGCCAGCCGAACGAGTCCTGGATCCTCAAGCCGAACTCGCCCAGCTTCTGGTGGGTGGGGCCCGTGTTGGTGACCGCCGCGTAGTGCTCGAAGCCGATGGCGCGGGCGCCGGCGGTCACCATGGGAACATCCCAGTGGGTGGTGAAGCGGGCGACAGGCGAGGACGAGTAGTCGCAGCCGGGCCCCACGAAAGCCCAGGGGTCGTGGGACAGCTTCAGGTCCACGGCCACCAGCGGCGCCATGGAGTCCGAGCAGAAGCCTTCGCGGTTCTCCGAGCTGCCGTGAACCAGCTGGAGCTTCAGGCCCGGCAGCAGCCGGGGGTCGGAGTTCACCAGCCGCACCGCCTGGAAGAGCGCCGGGGCCACGCGAGGCCACGCCCACGCGTAGTCCGTGTTAGTCAGAGGCAAGATGGCCGCCAGAGTCACCTCCTGGAGGGCCTCGCTGGTGTTGTCAGCTGACTGAGAGGAAGCAGTTGATTGGACCAGGAGGAAGAGGAAGAGCAGTGAGGGGCGGGGCCACGGGGGGCGGGGCCACCTGGTAAGCATGATGAGCCTGTCAGACGAGGTGCAGGGAAAACAGACCACAATCATTAAGGAAACTAAACCCTTTCACAATAAAATACTTATATTTATTCTATTATTTGATCTAAATTTGATTAACTCATCAATGAACTGATTCATTGATTAGTTAATTAATGAACTGATTCATTGATTGGGCTCCTGTGATCACATGACAGGATGTTTATATATTTCATTATATTTAATATGTGCTCAAATCAACATTCTAACGTCCCCTTCATATATACATGTAAATATATATATATCTATATAATATATAGATATATATATATTAGTGCTGGGCAAGTTAACGCGTTATTATCGCGTTAACGCATTAATTAATTAACGCCGACAATTATTTTATAGCGCGTTAACGCATTTTTTTAATTTTGAAAGTGCGTTGCTCACTGGCAGCGGTGGAGGAAGTCTTCAGACTATGTTGATGCAGCGTGTGGGAGAAGTTTAGATAAACAAAAGTAAGACAAGCTAACAGATGCTACAGAGAAGTGGAGACAAACTGCAGCCGGTTAGTATTGTGGAAGATGTCGGTCTGAGGAACGTTCTCAAGGTGCGTTCACGTCGTGTCTGGTGTGAACGCACCTTTAGGATCAACGAATGACGTCACGTATGAGCCTCGAGAATGAGCTAAGAAAGTTAGCGGAAAGATTAACGCGAGACAACATCCGGTTTCTTCAGACGAACATCCGGTTTTCAGAATAAGATGCCAACAAAGTATGAATTATATTCACATTAAGTATAAAACATGCTGCCTGCATCTCGTGAGTTAAAGGGAAAATACACCTAAATTGTGCGTAAAGTGTCTTTATTCTTTGATCGCTGGGTAACCATCATCACCTCTGAGTTACAGCATTATATTGATGAACAGTAGAGCTGCATTCACCTGCTCTGACTGTCATGAAGACACAAGACACACATTTAGATGAAACGTGCTGAAACATTGTGTTCATGTTCACAGCAGTGGAACGTTTCACATCCAGTCAGCACACTGAGCACAGATAGTGAAGAGATAGAACTCTACTGTGTGAAGGGAATACTGCTGTTAACAAGAACCGGATGTGTTTAAAGTGTTTACAAACCAAATGTTATTGACCTGTTGTTCATATAGCAGTACTTTCAAAATAAAAGTGAGCAATACACTACTTTTGAATTCATTATTGAACTTTGCCATAACAATGAGATTAATCAAGATAAAAAATTTGAATCGTTGCCCACCACTAATATATATACATGTATATATATATATATATATATATATATATATATATATATACACATATATAGGCCTACATGTAAATATATATTTATATATAGATATTTATATATAGATATATATATATATATATGTTGCTGCAGATTTAACAGAGTTCCAATGAAACATTCACATTAATATGAATCCAGAAACATTTTACTCATCAATCAACACTTTGACTTGAACTACTTTAACTACATGTATAAATACTTTAACTACATGTATACAGAGTTGTTCTCTCAGTGGAGTATTCTCAGTGTGTACTAGTACTTGTACCGCAGTAAAGGACTGTTGTGTACTAGTACTTGTACCGCAGTAAAGGACTGTTGTGTACTAGTACTTGTACTGCAGTAAAGGACTGTTTACCTGCTCACAGCTTCCTGTTGCTTCACGTTCACACAAAGACCAGAAGACGTTTCCACGGAAACAAACCGGAGAGAAACCGAGAAAACACGTCACATATTACCGGAGGCTCGAGAGCAGAGAGAAGAGGAACAGAGAGAAACGTCCCGGTAACCGTCGGTCCGCAGCTCCTCCGGTCTACGCGGCCAACACGACGAGGCACCGGCGGACACGCGCACACGTGCACGCTCTGAGGGGGGTGCGGAGAGCATGAGGGCCGTCGTGATAATAGTGTGTATGTGCGCGTGCGCGTCTCTCTCGTCCCCTCTGAGTCTTCGGAGGGAAAATTCAATTACCATGATGGGGGGGGACAACATGTAACATTACAATGATTCATATGTGTGTGTGTGTGTGTGTGCGTGCGTGTGCGTGTAGGTGTGTGCGTGCGTGTGCGTGTAGGTGTGTGTGTGTGCGTGTGTGTGTGCGTCAGACAGGATGTTCTGAAGGTAAATGTGTGGATTTAGGGTTTGATGCTGATCAGAACACAGAATCCTGAACCAGAGTCACAGCAGAACTTTAAAAATGTTATTCGACAACAAGCAGAGCACATCAGAGTGGGTTCATATGTTGCTCATATGTTGTTCATGTGTTTTTAATTATGCTGTTCATATGTTTTTAGTTATGTTGTCCATATGTTGTTCATATGTTTTTAATGATGTTGTTCATATGTTGTCCATATGTTGTCCATATGTTGTTCATATGTTTTTAATTATGTTGTTCATATGTTGTCCATATGTTGTCCATATGTTGTCCATATGTTGTCCATATGTTGTTCATATGTTTTTAGTTATGTTGTCCATATGTTGTTCATATGTTTTTAATTATGTTGTTCATATGTTGTCCATATGTTGTCCATATGTTCATATGTTTTTAATTATGTTGTTCATATGTTGTCCATATGTTGTTCATATGTTTTTAATTATGTTGTTCATATGTTGTCCATATGTTGTCCATATGTTGTTCATATGTTTTTAATTATGTTGTTCATATGTTGTACACATGTTGTTCATATGTTGTTCATATGTGGTCCATATGTTGTTCATATGTGGTCCATATGTTGTTCATATGTTGTTCATATGTTGTACACATGTTGTTCATATGTTGTTCATATGTGGTCAATATGTTCATGTTTTTAATTATGTTGTTCATATGTTGTCCATATTTAGTTCATATGCTGTTTATATTTTGTTCATATGTTGTCCATATGTTGTTCATATGTTGTCCATATGCTGTTTATATTTTGTTCATATGTTGTCCATATGTTGTTCATATGTTGTCCATATGCTGTTTATATTTTGTTCATATGTTGTCCATATGTTGTCCATATGTTGTTCATATGTTGTTCATATTTTGTCCACTGTGGACGGCTGACGGCTCAGTGGATTAGTGCTTTTTCCTGTAAAAACATTTGCTGGTTCCAGATGTCTATTGTACTGTTTATGTATTACTCAGTGTTAATAAAGTAAAAATATTATTAATGATGTTAATAGTGTTAATGTATTAGTAAATATGTTAATATATTAGTAATTATGTTAATATTGTTAATATATTTGTGATCAAGTTAATGTATTAGTAATACTGTTAATATTGTTAGTGTTTTAGTAATAGGGTTACTAAAGTTAAAGTATTAGTAATAGTGTTACTAAAGTAGTAGTATTAGTAATACTGTTAATATTGTTAGTGTTTTAGTAATAGGGTTACTAAAGTTAAAGTATTAGTAATAGTGTTACTAAAGTATTAGTATTAGTAATACTGTTAATATTGTTAGTGTTTTAGTAATAGGGTTACTAAAGTTAAAGTATTAGTAATAGTGTTACTAAAGTAGTAGTATTAGTAATACTGTTAATATTGTTAGTGTTTTAGTAATAGGGTTACTAAAGTTAAAGTATTAGTAATAGTGTTACTAAAGTAGTAGTATTAGTAATACTGTTAATATTGTTAGTGTTTTAGTAATAGGGTTACTAAAGTTAAAGTATTAGTAATAGGGTTACTAAAGTAGTAGTATTAGTAATAATGTTAATGTATTAGTAATAGTGTTAATAAAGTTTGTTTTAGTAATAATGTTGATAATGTTCATGTATTAGTAATGTTATTAAAGTTAAGGTATTAGTAAAAATGTTAATATTGCTAATGTATTAGTAATAATGTTAATATTGTTAATGTATTAGTAATGTAAATATTGTACATGTATCAGTAATACTAATATTGTTAATGTATTAGTAATATTGTTAATAGAGTATTAAGAGTATTTTTACGTGGTATTATTACTTTTACTATAACAGAGTAATTTTAAAACATAATTGTAGTACTTTTAATACAACTATTTTTACACCGTGTTATTAGTACCTTTACTGTAACGGGGTATCTCTATAGTGTGGTGTTAGTATCTTTGCTAAAAGAGTATTATTACACTGTGGTATCAGTACTTTTACTGCAGTAAAGGATCTGAATACTTCCTCCTCATACTGGTCATGATAATGAGATCTGATCTTATTTTGTGTTTATTTGATTTCTCACCTACAAGAGTTTGTTCATGTTTTGGATTTCAATCTGTATCATTTAAATAAGATTTATTATATCACCAAGTTTATTGTGATGTCAGAATCAGTGTGTGAGTTGTTAATAAAGTTAATGAACACACAAACACAACCCACTGAGTGTGTTTTAACAGGATACACCCGGTGGACCAGGAAGTCACTTTGTAACACAAACACACACACACACCCACACACACACACAGTTTCCCTCTCTGTACCTCTTCCTGGAAATGATCCCACACACACACACACACACACACACACACACACACACACACACACACACACACACACACACACACACACACACACACACACACACACACACACACACACACACACACACACACACACACACACACACACACACACACACACACACACACACACACACACACACACACACACACACACACACACACACTTATATACACGCTCCCTCTCTTCCTCCCACACTCTCCTGTTAATAAAAAAGGTGTTTGTTTAAGAATGTTCCTTTTGTCTGACAGAAAAAGCTTGACTTGAACGCACCACGCCGACTCCAGCTGAGCATCGAACATACGGCGTTACAGACGGTTCTCTAACGAACGTCAACAAACAAACTGAGAATGTCATAAAAACTCTGAAAGACGACGACGATAAATATGTATGTATATATATACACATATATATATATATATGCATATATATACACATATATATACAGTATATACACACATATATACGCGTGTGTATAGTACTGTAATATCTGTAGTGTCTCGTTCATCGGTGTGGCCTCCAGTCCAGCAGAGGGCAGACTTCTGTCTCTATGAACTCGGAGACCCGGATCACCTCCGTGTTGTTTTCTTTCCTTCTGGCCGGAGGACGGAGCTCTTTACCGGGATGTCTCTGACAGAACACCCGCCGCGGTTCGGGCTCCGGTCCCTGACGGTGTCGGTGTCGGAGCAGCTGACCCGGGTCGGAGAGGAGGTCTTGAGGAGGCTGGAGAAGCGGAGCTTCGGTGGCTGCGGTGGTCGCCTCCTCCGCCTCCTCCGGCTGCTGCTCACCGAGCGGCTCGCGGCGGCAGCGGAACGGATCGTGGAGCTGCTGGACCGGGAGGTGGAGGAGTACCGGCGGCAGCTGGAGCGGCAGAGCCGGCTGCTGGAGGCGGTGCTGAGTCCGGTGGTCCGATTGAACCGGACCGGTGAGTTTAAAACAGACAACGATCAGATGTATTGATTGGTGTGACGTCACATCTCCATTGATATTAGTAATAAACAAAAGAACCTTCTGGTGTGGGACAAATAAATGTAAGAAGATCTAACTCATCAAAAACATAATTCAAATGAATTCCTTTCAAAATAAAAACTATCCAGTGAATTATGTAACGTTCAGATATTAAATATCAATAACTCACTCTGACATTTAAACTGATCATGTTTTACTTCTAACGTTAATGTTCAATACTTCTTAAAAGGAGCAAATATAACTTTTAGATCTCTGATCAGGTTATTTTTTGCTGCTGATACTAATTATTGATCATAATGATCCGTATTGATGTTCGATCAGTTGGTCTAAAGGATCCTGAATATTATTTTTGTTTTAACATCCCAAAAATCATTTAAACGCTCTAAAGTCAATAAACCATCAAAATACTAAATGTTGTACTTTTACTTTGTTAAAATAATTTATAGCGTTTTATTCATAGTTTTATTGATTCAAATTAATGTCTTCATTAATATTTTTAATGATGTATAATCATCTCTAATATCTATTTTATATTTTCAGAGACGGAACACAAAAAGAGAAAAACAAAAACATAGAATAATAAATATTAATAATAATGGAAAAAGGGGATCTGGATGTGAGTGGTCCACATCCACATTTCCTCCAACATGGTGGAACAATAGACAGATATTTGTTTGTAATTTTAATTTTAATAAATATTCTGATTACATTCTTACAACAATGTTCTCTCTGAGGAGGTTCAGGACTATTTTGTTCTCTAAATATTCATCCGTTCATCTTCTGTAATATTATCACAAACTTCTTCTTCCCGTTTCAGTTTTACATCAAATGTTGTATTTCCTCGTTTTTCCATCAGATGTTGATATAAAGTCGATATGATTCTATATTTCTTTGAGTTGTAATTATTCCATTTTTATCCGAGTTAACTTTGTTATCCTGGTTATTTAGTGAGTGTTTGTCTTTCAGCAACACTCCTTTAATAATCCTGTTTTTAATAATCCCGTCTTTAATAACTGCATATTAATCCATAACTTCAGAATGATAAAATGTGTATCATAGAAGCCTGAGCTCTTCTTCTAATCTCTATTTTCATAATAATGGAAATATTCCCTATGGTTTGGTAACTTTATCCTATTAAGGATATATTATTATTAATTATTATTATTATTCAGGCTCTGAACTGTTCCTCAGGGATCGATTAGTAGAGACTTCATAAAGTCTGTCTGTGAACTGAGATCTAGTGGATCAGAGTGGATCAGTCCTAAAGTCCTGATCCACTCTGATATAGTTGGGTTTATATAGATCATCAATACCTGTTGTCATAGTAACAGAGATATCCAGTTTAAGTTTAAAGCGTTTGTCGTATAATTTCTGAGGGTTTGTAATTTAATGTTAAAATCTCTGTTTTTGACAAATTCAATTTATATCCAGTTATAAAGAAATACATCTCAAGTTGGTTGATTTAATAATAATTAATATAGGACGACGTGGGTCAGAGTCCTCTAAATAATAATGAATATAGGACGACGTGAGTCAGAGTCCTCTAAATAATAATGAATATAGGACGACGTGAGTCAGAGTCCTCTAAATAATAATGAATATAGGACGACGTGAGTCAGAGTCCTCTAAATAATAATGAATATAGGACGACGTGAGTCAGAGTCCTCTAAATAATAATGAATATAGGACGACGTGAGTCAGAGTCCTCTAAGTAATAATGAATATAGGACGACGTGAGTCAGAGTCCTCTAAATAATAATGAATATAGGACGACGTGAGTCAGAGTCCTCTAAATAATAATTAATACAGGACGACGTGAGTCAGAGTCCTCTAAGTAATAATTAATACAGGACGACTTGAGTCAGAGTCCTCTAAGTAATAATTAATACAGGACGACGTGAGTCAGAGTCCTCTAAGTAATAATTAATACAGGACGACGTGAGTCAGAGTCCTCTAAGTAATAATTAATACAGGACGACGTGAGTCAGAGTCCTCTAAGTAATAATTAATACAGGACGACGTGAGTCAGAGTCCTCTAAGTAATAATTAATACAGGACGACGTGAGTCAGAGTCCTCTAAGTAATAATGAATATAGGACGACGTGAGTCAGAGTCCTCTAAATAATAATGAATATAGGACGACGTGAGTCAGAGTCCTCTAAATAATAATTAATACAGGACGACGTGAGTCAGAGTCCTCTAAGTAATAATTAATACAGGACGACGTGAGTCAGAGTCCTCTAAATAATAATTAATATAGGACGACGTGAGTCAGAGTCCTCTAAGTAATAATTAATACAGGACGACGTGAGTCAGAGTCCTCTAAGTAATAATTAATACAGGACGACGTGAGTCAGAGTCCTCTAAATAATAATTAATATAGGACGACGTGAGTCAGAGTCCTCTAAATAATAATTAATACAGGACGACGTGAGTCAGAGTCCTCTAAATAATAATTAATATAGGACGACGTGAGTCAGAGTCCTCTAAATAATAATGAATATAGGACGACGTGAGTCAGAGTCCTCTAAATAATAATGAATATAGGACGACGTGAGTCAGAGTCCTCTAAGTAATAATTAATACAGGACGACGTGAGTCAGAGTCCTCTAAATAATAATTAATACAGGACGACGTGAGTCAGAGTCCTCTAAATAATAATTAATATAGGACGACGTGAGTCAGAGTCCTCTAAGTAATAATTAATATAGGACGACGTGAGTCAGAGTCCTCTAAGTAATAATTAATACAGGACGACTTGAGTCAGAGTCCTCTAAATAATAATGAATATAGGACGATGTGAGTCAGAGTCCTCTAAGTAATAATTAATACAGGACGACGTGAGTCAGAGTCCTCTAAGTAATAATTAATACAGGACGACGTGAGTCAGAGTCCTCTAAATAATAATTAATATAGGACGACGTGAGTCAGAGTCCTCTAAGTAATAATTAATACAGGACGACGTGAGTCAGAGTCCTCTAAATAATAATTAATACAGGACGACGTGAGTCAGAGTCCTCTAAATAATAATTAATATAGGACGACATGAGTCAGAGTCCTCTAAGTAATAATTAATATAGGACGACGTGAGTCAGAGTCCTCTAAGTAATAATTAATACAGGACGACTTGAGTCAGAGTCCTCTAAATAATAATGAATATAGGACGACGTGAGTCAGAGTCCTCTAAGTAATAATTAATACAGGACGACGTGAGTCAGAGTCCTCTAAGTAATAATTAATACAGGACGACTTGAGTCAGAGTCCTCTAAATAATAATGAATATAGGACGACGTGAGTCAGAGTCCTCTAAGTAATAATTAATACAGGACGACTTGAGTCAGAGTCCTCTAAATAATAATGAATATAGGACGACGTGAGTCAGAGTCCTCTAAGTAATAATTAATACAGGACGACGTGAGTCAGAGTCCTCTAAGTAATAATTAATATAGGACGACGTGAGTCAGATTCCTCTAAATAATAATTAATACAGGACGATGTGATCATGTAACTGAAGTGAACCTCCGTTGGTTAGCCGTTAGCGGTGCTGCTAACGTTACTAGCTCTCCTCTGATTGGTTGTTTACAATGTAACATTATCAGAGACTAGAAACGCATGTTTTACTGAATATTGGAGAACGATCGTCAGTAAAACTTTATTTACACTGATGGTTAACGTTAAACTGTGTGGGGGGGGGGGGGCAGTACGGATCCACTACGGTCCATTACTTCACTACAAATCAACATAAAAAGGTCACAGTTTGACTCAAATCTGCAGCTCTGAATTAACTTAGTCTTTTTTTTCTTCCAGACTCCATCACGACGACCGAAAACCAACGAACCCACCCCCATACGGCCCCGCCTCCTGAGGTCGACCCCGCCCACCACCACACGGCCCCGCCCAGCTCCGACTCCTCAGATGTCTCTGCGGCCGACAGCGGCGACGACTCGTCCGGCATTAAAGAAACTCTCGCGACAGACGGAGGACGACGGAGGCGGCCGGCGGCTCACCGCTGTCAGATCTGCGGTAAAACCTTCCGTCACAAAGGGAATCTGGTGAAACATGCGGAAACACACTCGGACGGCCCAGAGTGTGGAGTCTGCGGAGAACACGTTGAGTCCTCGGACGGTTTGTTGGACCACCTCAGATCTCACAGAGAACCCGGCGGATCGTGTGAAATCTGTGGGAAGACATTTCAGAACGTGGAGACGCACCTGAGGAGTCACACGGGGGTCAAACCGTTTGGCTGCGACGTCTGCGGCAAGAGCTTCCCCCGACCCGGAGCGCTGAGGAGACACAAGAAGATCCACGGCAGGAGGATGCATGATGTCTGTCCCCTCTGTGGACTGACCTTCACCCAGAACCAGCTGCTCCAGGACCACCTGAAGACCCACGAAGAGGACGACGGAGACTGCGGCGAGGAGGTAGACAAAGAGGACGATCGGTCTGAGACGCCGAAACCAAAGAGAGACAGAAGATTTGTTTCCTCTTGGCTCTGCTGCAGAGTCTGCAGCGACTCCTTCCACAGCCAAGGGTTCTTGAGGAAACACGCCGAGACGCACTGCAGAGACGCTCGGAGCGTCTGTGGCGTCTGTGGACAGGAGCTGGACTCAGCTGACGGTCTGCGGACTCACCTGCAGTCCCACCGAGAGACCGGCGGGACCTGCGGCGTCTGTGGTAAGAGTTTCCAGAACATGGAGACGCACATGCGAAGCCACACAGGAATCAAACCGTACCGCTGCATAGTCTGCGGCAAGCGGTTCCCCCGACCCGGAGCGCTGCGGCGCCACAAGAGGATCCACGGCGGCGAACAGCCACACGTCTGCCAGCGCTGCGGAAAGACATTCGTGGAGAGTGGCGCCCTGAAGATTCACTGCAGGGGTCACTCACGGGAGACGAACGAGGACGCCGAACCGCTGCCGGACTCTCAGAGCGCCGAGATGGAGACGGGTCTGAGTGTCGAGGAGCTCATCGAGGAGTTGACGCCAATGTCCGACGGCTGTAAAGTCTGTGGAGAGTATTTTCAAAGTAAAGGTAGTTTGAGGAAACACGCCAAGAGTCACTCGGCAGAGTCCGTCTGCGGCGTCTGCGGTGAAAGTTTACCGCCGTCCGAGACCCTGACGGACCACCTGCAGACTCACAGAGACGCCGATAAGATCTGTCATGTCTGCGGTAAAGCCTACCAGAACATCGAGACGCACATGCGGAGTCACACCGGCGTCAAACCGTACCGCTGCTCTGTTTGCGGAAAATCCTTCCCGCGGCCCGGCGCCCTGCGGCGCCACAAGAGGATCCACAGCGGGGAGCGGCCGTACATCTGCGAGTTCTGCGGTAAGACGTTCATCGACAACGGCGCTCTGACAACGCACATCAGGAACCACACCGGAGAGAGACCGGCGCATCGCGTCTCCTGCGAGACCTGCGGGAAGAGCTTGGCGTCCGTCCACGTCCTGGAGGTCCACAAGAGGATCCACACCGGAGAAAAGCCGTTCCGGTGCCGCGTCTGCGGGAAGGCCTTCAGACAGGTCGGAGGACTGAATGCCCACTTGCTGACCCACACCGGGGAGAAGCCGTTCAGCTGTAGCTTTTGCAACAAGAGCTTCAGCACCAAAGGGTACCTGGAGACCCACATCCGGTTTCACAAGAAGGAGAAACCGTTCAGCTGCCACCTGTGCTGGAAGGCCTTTGTCACCAAGAACGACCTGAAGAAACACCTGCTGACGCACAGCGGAGAGAAACCCTACAGCTGCAGCGTCTGTGGGAGGAGCTACCAGGAGAAACGCTCCAGAGACGTGCACCTGAAGGTGCACACCGAGGTCCACCTGGACACCAAAGAACCAATCAGGAGGCAGGACGGCCTGCAGCCAGACTTTCTCCAGCTGTAGAGTTCATACAGACTGGTTTTATGTTCTGTCGGACTGGGACGACTAAACTTCACAAAGATGTCAGCTTTCATTTTTCAAAATAAAATACTACTACATATACTACTGATACTACATAGTAGTAGTATCTGAATGTAGCTGAATGTTTTTTACAAGCGGTTTGACAATTATGACTTCTCTGCTGAATGTGACATGGTGCTTGATAGTATTGATATTGATGATGTTGACAGGCTAGAGATTGACCATAAATCTGTCAACAAGGTCCTTAAGCAAATCAATGTCAATGTAACAGAGTTAATGATTCCACTTGCCATCACTGGCCATTATTTGCTAATATTACTGTATTATTTAAGTTATTACTAAGCCATATAATTTTCATATTATTTCCTCCTCTATTTCTGTAAATATCATTTACAACTTATTATCATTAGTTTCCCACGGAGACAAGTGTGTTGTGTGTCACATCAGGGCCCTCTGCTGGGCTCTTGCAGACTTGAGTGGTTCGCCCCGCTGTCTCCGTAGTAAGTTGATCTGTGACGAGCTCCGTCGTGATATCTGTATAAGTTCCTTTTTGTTCATAGAATTGTTTCAATCTATAATTTCTAGAACAAATGCTGCTAACTTTATTTAGCATTAGTAACATGCTAACAACAGCTAGCTTAAGCATTTGTTTTCTTTACTTTCCGGAGTTCCGGAGCTTGTAACCACGAGGTGGGCTGTGAGAAACCCTGAAATCATTCTGTTTGTTACCAGATGTGCTACATATATGCTGTCCTGTGAATAAACGTCTGGTTGGAGCCAAGAAGACATCAATTGTGCCTGAATTAAAACACAACGCAAAGAGATAGTACACAACTGCTACATCAACAAGGCCACAGGTCCAGATGGTATCTCTGCTTTTCTATTAAAAACATGTGCAGATGAATTGACACCTGCCTGGTGCCCCATTTTCCAGAGGTCCCTAGATTCTCACACTGTACCAACACGATGGAAAAAGGCAATCATCATACCCGTCCCTAAGAAACCCTGTCCACAGGAGAATAATGATTTTAGACCTATTGCTCCAACCTCTGTTGTGATGAAGTGTATGGAGAAGCTCATGGTGAGCAAACTACGGCTGGATGTAGGCCCACAGCTAGATCCCTACCAGTTTGCATACACACAGCAGAGAGGCACTGATGATGCAACCAACAGTATAGTGCATCTAGTGACTAAACACCTCGAGAATCCGAGGGCCTATGCTAGACTGTTTGTAGATTTCAGTTCAGCCTTTAACACCCTACAGCCTCATGTTCTCCTGAAAACACTGCAGCTGATGAATGTCAACCCCTTCACTATTAAGTGGTACCACTCATTCCTCACCAACCGTACCCAGCAGGTCAGGGTGAACAGGACCTTGTCTGAACCCTTGACCGTCAGATAGATTTGTTGCTAGTAGCTTTTGACAAAAAGTCTCCATGAGGGTTTGGAAAGTCACCAGATTTAGCGAGAAAGTCGCTAAGTTGGCAACACTGGCACCGCTAAATATGTCCCCAGAGCAACATTGGACGTAACAATAGTTCCTATCACATATTAAACCAAACAAAAATCCATCTTCATAAAAACAAGTTGTACAAATAATAATATATAAACAAGCATATTAAAGCTACTGCAGATGTAAAAACAAACACATTTAACTTACCAGAGCTGCTGTTCACTATTTAAAGACAAAGTCCATCCTCCTTTCTTTGTTAAAGAGTTTAATCCCACGGTTGTTCAGTACATCCGTGCGTTTTAGTTCCAGTAAGAAGTCCTTCTGGATTCATGGACGCCAGTGAAGACAGTGGAGCCTCCCCAGTTGTATTTCTTGAATACGTTTTAATGCGTTTGAGGCTGAAAATGTCCGCTCGACAGAGGCAGCAGATATTGGGATTGTCACCGCCCAACATGTCACGCTAGCCCACTGACCAATCACGTATGGCTAGGCCAGCTAGCAGGCTCTGACACGTCAAAGAATACGCCCAACATGTCAAACTAAAGATCTGATTGGTTGAACACTATGACAATCAACAATATCGTCCCCATTCACTTAAACTGCACATGGATTCACTTGTGAGTCTGCAGGCCTCGGGCCTCTCTTCTACCTAGAGACACAGAGGTGAAATCTGATTGGATAAAAGCTCTACTTAAAACAAGCTGCACTGGAAGCAGAGCAGCTGAGGAAGACAGTAGCTGTGCAATGAGAAAATAAGATAATGGACAAAAAATGTTTATAAATTATAATACATGTAGTGTATTTAAGAAAAATTATAAAATAGATATAACTTTGTGATTCTGTTTAGGCCAGCAGAGAAGGCCCTGAAGGCCCTGACGGCCCACCACTGCTGATACTACATATACTGCTGATACTACATATACTGCTGATACTACATATACTACTGATACTACATATACTACTGATACTACTGATACTACATATACTACTGATACTACTACTGATACTACAGATGCTACTACTGCTACTACATATACTACTGATACACCATATACTACCGATTCTACATATACTACAGAAACAACAGATAGTACTGATACTACTACTGATACTACATATACTACTGATATTACATATACTACTGATACTACTACAGATACTTCAGACACTACTGATACTAAATATACTACATATGCTACCAATACTACAGATAGTACAGCTGATAATACAGATACTACTACTGATACAACTGAAACTACTGATACTACAAATACTACCAATACTACTGATACTACTTCTAATACTACTGATACTACCACTGATACCATACTACAGATACTACTACAGATACTCCTGATACTACTACTGATATTCTAGGACTGACTTTTTTCACCTATGTAACATTTAAAAAATCAGGCACATCTTGTCTCAAAGAGATGCAGAAACATGAGTTCATGCATTTGTTACCTCTAGACTAGATTACTGTGATTCCTTATTATCAGGCTGTTCTAATAAGTCTCATGAATCTCTCCAGTTGATTCAGAATGCTGCAGCTCATGTACTAACAAGAACTAAGAAAAGAGATCATATTACTCCTGTATTAGCTTCTCTACACTGGCTCCCTGTGCCTTCCTTCTGCTCACCTATAAAGCCCTAATTGGTCAGACACCATCAAATCTTAAGGAGCTTATAGTACAATATTATCCTACGAGAGAGCTGCACTCCCTAAATTCAGGGTTACTTGTGGTTCCTAGAGTCTTAAAAAGTAGAACAGGAACCAGAACCTTCAGTTATCAAGCTCCTCTTCTGTGGAACCAGCTTCCAGTTTCAGTCCAGGAGGCAGAGACCCTCACCACATTTAAGAGTAGGCTTTCCTCTTTGATAACTCTTATAGTTAGGGCTGGTTGAGGTTTATAGTTAGGGATGGCTCAAGTTTATAGTTAGGGCTGGCTCAGGTTTATAGTTAGGGCTGGCTCAAGTTTATAGTTAGGGCTGGCTCAAGTTTATAGTTAGGGCTGGCTCAAGTTTATAGTTAGGGCTGGCTCAGGTTTATAGTTAGGGCTGGCTCAGGTTGATATTTAGGGCTGGCTCAGGTTGATAGTTGGGGCTGGTTCAGGTTTATAGTTAGGACTGGCTCAGGTTTATAGTTGGGGCTGGCTCAGGTTTATAGTTAGGGCTGGCTCAGGTTTATAGTTAGGGCTGGCTCAGGTTGATATTTAGGGCTGGCTCAGGTTTATAATTAGGGATGGTTCAGGTTTATAGTTAGGGCTGGTTCAGGTTTATAGTTAGGGCTGGTTCAGGTTTATAGTTAGGGCTGGCTCAGGTTGATAGTTAGGGCTGGTTCAGGTTTATAGTTAGGGCTGGCTCAGGTTTATAGTTAGGGCTGGCTCAGGTTAATAGTTGGGGCTGGCTCAGGTTTATAGTTAGGGCTGGCTCAGGTTGATAGTTAGGGCTGGTTCAGGTTTATAGTTAGGGCTGGCTCAGGTTTA
Source organism: Leptoclinus maculatus (assembly GCA_032191485.1). Taxonomy (NCBI): domain Eukaryota; kingdom Metazoa; phylum Chordata; class Actinopteri; order Perciformes; family Stichaeidae; genus Leptoclinus; species Leptoclinus maculatus. The sequence goes on along the minus strand of JAVDOI010000047.1, from coordinate 242,293 downwards.
TAGTTAGGGCTGGCTCAGGTTAATAGTTGGGGCTGGCTCAGGTTTATAGTTAGGGCTGGCTCAGGTTGATATTTAGGGCTGGCTCAGGTTTATAGTTAGGGATGGTTCAGGTTTATAGTTAGGGCTGGTTCAGGTTGATAGTTAGGGCTGGTTCAGGTTTATAGTTAGGGCTGGCTCAGGTTTATAGTTAGGGCTGGCTCAGGTTTATAGTTAGGGCTGGCTCAGGTTGATATTTAGGGCTGGCTCAGGTTGATATTTAGGACTGGCTCATGTTTATAGTTAGGGCTGGTTCAGGTTTATAGTTAGGGCTGGCTCAGGTTTATAGTTAGGGCTGGCTCAGGTTTATAGTTAGGGCTGGCTCAGGTTTATAGTTAGGGCTGGCTCAGATTTATAGTTAGGACTGGCTCAGGTTTATAGTTAGGGCTGGTTCAGGTTTATAGTTAGGGCTGGTTCAGGTTTATAGTTAGGGCTGGTTCAGGTTTATAGTTAGGGCTGGCTCAGGTTGATATTTAGGACTGGCTCATGTTTATAATTAGGGCTGGTTCAGGTTTATAGTTAGGGCTGGCTCAGGTTTATAGTTAGGGCTGGCTCAGGTTTATAGTTAGGGCTGGCTCAGGTTTATAGTTAGAACTGGCTCAGGTTTATAGTTAGGGGTGGTTCAGGTTTATAGTTAGGGCTGGTTCAGGTTTATAGTTAGGGCTGGCTCAGGTTGATATTTAGGGCTGGCTCAGGTTGATATTTAGGACTGGCTCATGTTTATAATTAGGGCTGGTTCAGGTTTATAGTTAGGGCTGGCTCAGGTTTATAGTTGGGGCTGGCTCAGGTTTATAGTTAGGGCTGGCTCAGGTTTATAGTTGGGGCTGGCTCAGGTTTATAGTTAGGTCTGGCTCATGTTTATAATTAGGGCTGGCTCAGGTTTATAGTTGGGGCTGGCTCAGGTTTATAGTTAGGGCTGGTTCAGGTTTATAGTTGGGGCTGGCTCAGGTTTATAGTTGGGGCTGGCTCAGGTTTATAGTTGGGGCTGGCTCAGGTTTATAGTTAGGGCTGGCTCAGGTTTATAGTTAGGGCTGGCTCAGGTTTATAGTTAGGGCTGGCTCAGGTTTATAGTTAGGGCTGGCTCAGGTTTGCCTTGGTCCAGCCCCTAGATATGCTGCTATAGACCTAGACTGCTAGAGGACTGCCTAGGATACACTGAGCTTCTCTCTCTCCTTCTGTATAAATTCATGTCCCATTAATAACTTTACTTCTTCTTCTGATTCTCTGCATTTTCTTTCCTTGCAGATTTCCATGGATCCTGGTTCTACCTGGACCGTAGTCCTGTCTCCTGCCCTGGTCCTGCCTGACACCCACTGCTACTATTATTAATATTATTAGTAACATTTATACAGCTATTACTACTCTCATTATATGAAAAATGTATGTCGTATGCATTGAATGTGTTGTAACTCTGTTATGTTGTTCATTCTGTACACATGACATCTATCACACTTCATCCTGATAGAGGATCCCTCTTCTGATGTTTTATGTTGTACAGATTGTAAAGTTCTCTGATTTGTGATATGAGGCTTTACAAACTGAAATTTATACAAGCACCTACTACTGATATTTACAGAAAAATACATGTTTCTTCAGCTCTCTTTCGTAGTTTGAACTGTGTGAATAGTAAAGACATCATCAAAGGGGGACGAGTCTCACATTCAGAATCACATGTCATCCATGATCTGCTACAATATTTAAATCAGGTTTCATTTATTGAAATGGACGTCACAGTAGCATAAAAATGTATTATTCACCGTTTGGTTGTACTTAGCTCCGCCCTCTTCACTCACTTCTGGTTGCAAAAAATTAAAGAGAGAGAGAGACCGAGAGAAGTCTGGAGACTCAACATTAAAAACAAACTTAGTGTTCAAAGAAGGATTAACGGAGGGTGTGGCAAGCTCAGCGGCAGACATACAGTACGTCATAAACACGTCAACAATGTTTGTGTATAAAAGTATTTTAATTAAAGTTCTGAAATCTAGCTTCTATATTGATTTATGTTGTTATTGATATCAGACTTAAAGAGACTGAATGTTTCTGACATTTACTTTCAGGCAGGTTTTAATAGTCAGTTCTACGGACACATTACAGTACTGAGTACCGCACAGTACAGAACTGAGTACCGCACAGTACAGAACTGAGTACCGCACAGTACAGAACTGAGTACCGCACAGTACAGAACCGAGTACCGCACAGTACAGAACCGAGTACCGCACAGTACAGAACCGAGTACCGCACAGTACAGAACCGAGTACCGCACATTACAGAACCGAGTACCGCACAGTACAGAACTGAGTACCGCACAGTACAGAACTGAGTACCGCACAGTACAGAACTGAGTACCGCACAGTACAGAACTGAGTACCGCACAGTACAGAACTGAGTACCGCACAGTACAGAACTGAGTACCGCACAGTACAGAACTGAGTACCGCACAGTACAGAACCGAGTACCGCAGAGTACAGAACCGAGTACCGCACAGTACAGAACCGAGTACCGCACAGTACAGAACCGAGTACCGCACAGTACAGAACCGAGTACCGCACATTACAGAACAGAGTACCGCACAGTACAGAACCGAGTACCGCACAGTACAGAACCGAGTACCGCACATTACAGAACCGAGTACCGCACAGTACAGAACCGAGTACCGCACAGTACAGAACCGAGTACCGCACAGTACAGAACCGAGTACCGCACAGTACAGAACCGAGTACCGCACAGTACAGAACCGAGTACCGCACATTACAGAACCGAGTACCGCACAGTACAGAACCGAGTACCGCACAGTACAGAACTGAGTACCGCACAGTACAGAACTGAGTACCGCACAGTACAGAACCGAGTACCGCAGAGTACAGAACCGAGTACCGCACAGTACAGAACCGAGTACCGCACAGTACAGAACCGAGTACCGCACAGTACAGAACCGAGTACCGCACATTACAGAACCGAGTACCGCACATTACAGAACCGAGTACCGCACAGTACAGAACCGAGTACCGCACAGTACAGAACCGAGTACCGCACAGTACAGAACCGAGTACCGCACAGTACAGAACCGAGTACCGCACAGTACAGAACCGAGTACCGCACATTACAGAACCGAGTACCGCACAGTACAGAACCGAGTACCGCACAGTACAGAACCGAGTACCGCACAGTACAGAACCGAGTACCGCACAGTACAGAACCGAGTACCGCACAGTACAGAACTGAGTACCGCACATTAGGGCTGCACGATTATGGTCAAAATCATAATCGCGATTATTTTGATCAATATTGAGATCACGATTATTTATCACGATTATTCATTAATTTTAGGGACAACATCTTTTTATTGCACTTTCACTATTAAGTGAACGCAGCATAATGCTGCAGTTAAATCACAGCCAAATCAGTGTATTTGGGGCTCATACAGCCGTAGTAAACAGCGGACGTGTGGGTTGCTAGACGCAGTGAATACATCTCGATAAAATACACGGAGCTGCTCCGGATGATGTTATTAACCCAGACATGACGGCGTTTAGTTTCCCGTGATATCTGGGACTTCCACAACACGTACTAAGCAGAAATAGAGGTTATTTTTTCCATGGTTGATGGCGGACAGTTGAACGGCTTTCAGTGCGATAAGCCCCGCCCCCTCTCCAGCGCGTCCAGCGCGATTTGCGCGAATGAACACAAATGGTCCCCGCGAATTTGCGGCGCGATGAATTCGCACCGCGTTTGGTGTGAACGCAGCATAACGCACTCTGTGCATATGATTCTTTCTTGTTTAACATCACTTGCCCTAAATCCAAAAAACTTCTAGGTAACTGATACAGGACTATCAAAACCAGGACTAACAGGCTGAGGAACAGCTTCTTCCCCAGAGCGGTTTCCTCCATCACCCCCCCACCCCCACCCAGCTCACACCGGACAGTGCTGCGGTGAAATAATAAAAATAGCCAATAACACGACACTTTAACCAAGCACCTTTTTCACTTTTAAGCCATTGATGCCTGTGTTTTATCTTGTATATATTTATTTAATGTCTTGTTTTAAATCTTCTTGTCTTAATGTTTTTTATACACCTTTTAACTGTTGCTGCTGTACTGACTGAGTCGCCAACTTAATTTCGTTGTATGTTTTTACAATGACAATAAACATCCTTATCCTTTATCCTTTATGATGATCCTTTTCGAGGGACTAGCTCCTCGCCTTCTGCTCCTGACATTTTATTTACCTTTCACACGACACCCGTGACCGTCTGCTCTCTGTTCTGTTGTCTGTCTCTCTACTCTTCTACTAATACCGGAGTCGACTGCAGACAGAACTTTGTTTGAGGCTGCCGCTGCAGGGTGCACACATGACACCTCCCATCTCGTTCTCCCCCTGGTGGTCGGCTGACTCTTAGTTGAGGAAGCGCTTGATTTGATATGTAGCAGAGCACGCATTTTAAACGTCAATATCGCCGACGATCATGCTCATTTAATCGTGGCAGCCAAAATCGTGATCGCGATTAAAATTCGATTAATTGTGCAGCCCTACCGCACAGTACAGACTACTTACTGAGACAGTAAAGTTGTCGAACTGAAAAGTTGAACCTTGTTGGTTACAGTTTTTGTCCATAACATGCAGAGTCAGCAGTCTGTCCTCTGAAGCTCTACAGCTGGATGAATCCTGAGTAGAGACCGTCTGAGTTCTGGTCCGGCTCCGGGCCAGACTCCCCCCCTTCAGCCGCGTGGACTTTGAGGTGTCCGTTGAGCGACCGCTTGGCCTGGAAGCTCTTCCCGCACACCCGGCAACTGTACGGTTTCTCTCCAGTGTGGATCAGCATGTGTCTCTTGAGGTCCACTTCCTGCATGAAGCCCTTCCCACACACCTGGCAGAGGAAGCGTCTCTCTTTGTTGTGGAAGCGGACGTGAGTGTCCAGAGTCTGTTTCTGGGTGAACCCCTTCCCGCAGAGACTGCAGGAGAACGCCTTCTCCCCGGTGTGGGTCTTCAGGTGTGTCTTCAGGTTGCCGCTCTGGTTGAAGCTCTTCCCACAGGAGCTGCAGGAGTACGGTTTCTCTCCGGTGTGGATCCTCATGTGCATGAGCAGTGCCGCCTGAGCGCCGAAAGACTTCCCGCAGACGTGGCAGGTGTTGCCGATCTCCCGGTGGGAGCGCAGGTGCGCGGCGAGGCTGCCGGCGGACTCGTACTGGTGTCCGCAGAGTCCGCAGCAGCAGTCCGGGTCCTGCAGGTGAGTCTCCACGTGTTTCACCAACGAGGTCCTCTTGCCGAAGGCGTCGCCGCACGCTTTGCAGAGGAAGGACCGCGCCGAGCTGCGGCGTCTCTTCGGTTTGTCGACGACGTCCTTTCGATGAGTTGCCATGTGCCGTCGCAGGCTGCGTCGCTTTGTGAACTCCTGACCGCAGACGCTGCAGGAGTGCGCCTCGCCCCCGCTGTGATCCTGTATGTGACGCTCCAAAGACGTCATGTGGTAGAAGGCCCGGCTGCACTCTTTACACTTGAAGGGTTTCTCTGCGGCGTGGACGCGCATGTGTGATGACAGGTTGCCCTTCTGGCTAAACTTCTTGCCACAGAGGTCGCAGCTGTGCGGTTTCTCTCCGGTGTGCAGACGCACGTGCAGCTCCTGCGCCAGAATCGACTGGAAGGTTTTCCCGCAGAAGGAGCAGGTTTTGCTCTTCACCTGGTGCGTCTGCAGGTGAGCCGTCAGGTCGGCGGCAGAGTCCAACTGCACGCCGCAGAAGCCGCAGCAGCAGTCCGAGTTTTCGGCGCAAACCTGCAGGACATGTTTGAGCAGGAAGCCTTTCCCCTGCAGAGAGCGTCCGCACACGTGACAGCTGAAGCTCTGAGCTGGAGTCGACCTCTTACGTTTGTTCCTGACGGCGAGCGGCGGCCGTCCTCTCTTCTTCTTCCACGAAGATCTCAGAGTCGGACTGTGCTCGGTCCACTTCCTGTCTGGAACACGGCCGCCGTGGACGGCCGAGCCGCTCTGTGAGGCGGGCGGATCGCCGGCAGGTGAAGGAGAGCAAAGCATCGACGGGCAGGAAGCATCGCTATCGACGGGTTCGGCTTCCATCTGGTTCGGGTCTGCAGGGTCCACTGAAGGCTGGAGGTCTGTGTGGTTCAGGTCTGCAGGGTCCACTGAAGGCTGGAGTTCTGTGTAGTTCAGGGTCACTGAGGAGACACAACGACAGAAGATGAATCCTGTGGTTTCCTTCACTAGATTCAGACTTTCAGCATCACTTCAACAGATAAAATGTCCCCCACGTTTACAGCTTTAATGTAAACGTGTTCTCCACATAGATCTGAAGTCCAATAATACATCTGAATTACCAATTAATATGAATCTTATTGTGTCAATTAATCCTTTAATCATCAGGTGTATAAAAAGTCTTCAGATGTTGTATTTTGTCCAAAACCCAAAGACACTAATTGTTTTTAAGGGTTAGGGTTGCTGTGTGGCTGCTACTGCCCGAAGACATTGCAATATATATATAAACATCGAACAAAAAGTTTGGAAATTTGTGTTTGGTAGATTATTTCTCTGTTGTAACAATGAATGAATAAATTGTAAAATTGCCAATATGTCTTGTTTCTTCCTGGTTACCGATAGACTTCAATCATCCAATCCACCAAACAAGAGTAGCAACAGCAGAATAAGCTGTTTGGCACATTTTGCATGGGCGCAACCCACATACTCAGCTGTGCTGTTCATCCCACAAATGCATGTTCCTTACAAATGGGGCACCGTTGAAAAGGGAACTAAACAGGCTTTCCAACGGTATAAGATTTATTGCCAGCAAGCATCGTTACAACAGAGAAATAATCTACCAAACAAATTTCCGAACTTTTTGTTCAATGTTTATATACATGCCAATATTACCAGTAGTATCATTTAGGTTCAATTGAGATATCTCTTCTCTTATTTCTGCATTTTAGATTCATATTATTGGATTGAATCTTGTATTTGTGATGGAAAGTCTTGAACTTTCAACAGGAGTCTTATTTTGAAGGAGAGCGGAAGTGACTCTCCTCAGGACCCACCTGCTCGGTGCAGCTTGACTTCCGGCTTCAGCACGGCATCGAGCAGCCTCCTCTGGCTCTGGATCTCCCGCTCTGACCGCTCAGCTCTGTCTTCGTACTCCGCCACGGTTTCCTCAAACAGACCGACAATCTCCTCCGCAGCCGCCGTTAGCCGCTCGGTGAGCAGCGCTCTCAGCGCCGGGATTTCAGCCGCTTCTTCTCCTTTTTCCACCCGCAGCA
>JAVDOI010000047.1:215000-230000 GCA_032191485.1 Leptoclinus maculatus | reverse complement strand
TTAAAAAGAAGAGTGAGATGTTAAACAGAAGACAGAGGTTAAAGAGAAGACAGAGGTTAAAGAGAGGAGTGAGAGGTTAAAGAGAGGAGTGAGACGTTAAAGAGAGGAGTGAGACGTTAAAGAGAGGAGTGAGAGGTTAAAGAGGAGTGAGACATTAAAAAGAAGAGTGAGATGTTAAACAGAAGACAGAGGTTAAAGAGAAGACAGGTTGAAGAGAGGAGTGAGAGGTTAAAGAGAAGAGTGAGAGGTGAAAAAGAGGAGTGAGACATTAAAAAGAAGAGTGAGATGTTAAACAGAAGACAGAGGTTAAAGAGAAGACAGAGGTTAAAGAGAGGAGTGAGAGGTTAAAGAGAGGAGTGAGAGGTTAAAGAGAAGAGTGAGAGGTGAAAAAGAGTGATATATAGTGACACAGAGTCATGGTAGAGTGAGTCAGGAGAAAGGATATCTTACGCTCCAGGTTTGGGGTCCTCGGCGTCCGGGTCCCGGCTCGGCTGTCGGGTAAAACGTGATTTAAACTCGATGGCTAAACCTGTTTCTACACTCCTCTGGACAGGGAGTCTCACAACCTTTTTCTTCTTCTCTTCCTCTAGATAAATGAAGGGGGGGGGGTGAGGGGGGAGAAGAAGAAGAAGATGTGAATATGAGCTGGTAACTCTGTGTGCTTCCTACATGTTTTCATGTCTCAGCTGTTTTGTTGCTTCCTGTCAAACTCTAAACATAGAGGTTTATTTTAACCCGAACCATGACAAACAAGTAGGTTTGTTGTCTAAACTTAAACAAGTAGGTTTGTTGTCTAAACTTAAACAAGTAGGTTTGTTGTCTAAACGTAAACAAGTAGGTTTGTTGTCTAAACTTAAACAAGTAGGTTTGTTGTCTAAACTTAAACAAGGAGGTTTGTTGTCTAAACTTAAACAAGTAGGTTTGTTGTCTAAACTTAAACAAGTAGGTTTGTTGTCTAAACGTAAACAAGTAGGTTTGTTGTCTAAACGTAAACAAGTAGGTTTGTTGTCTAAACTTAAACAAGTAGGTTTGTTGTCTAAACTTAAACAAGGAGGTTTGTTGTCTAAACTTAAACAAGTAGGTTTGTTGTCTAAACGTAAACAAGGTGGTTTGTTGTCTAAACGTAAACAAGGTGGTTTGTTTTCTAAAATTAAACAAGCAGGTACGTTGGACAGTATCCATTCAGTCTCCATGATGAGTGTGGATGGAGACGTTGAATGGAGAGGTCTGGACTCACCTTCAGGGTTTAACTGGGAAGCGCTCTGACTCTTCTTTCCCAGTCCCACCATTCCCATCATCTTTGCTCCGAAGCTCGAGCGTCGCTTCTTGTCGTCATCGTCGTCGTCATTTCTCCCCAACGAACAAATCTCGCCTCCGACGCTGGACGACTTTGTGAGAGGAGCTCCAGAGGCCGGTGCCGCCCTGCAGGAAGGGGGAGGAGCGAACACACCTGTGAAACCTGTGACGTGTGTGTGTGTGTGTGTGGGGGGGGTCACTACTGTTGCTTACTTACTTTGAAGGCTCAGGCTCCACCTCCTCTGCTTCCTCCACTGATTCGCTCTTCTGCAGCGTGGCTGTGCCCTCTTCTGCCACTACTACTTCCTGTGTTACCTCTGACCCCGCCCCCAACTCCACCGATTGGCCCTCTAGAGCCTCTGCCCGACTGCTGTAGCCAATGAGAGGAGAATAGAGCAGCATGCGGACGAAACATCCCGCAAGAAACGGAATGATGGAGAGCAAAAACATTCTGACATAATAACAGAAACAAGAGCATGCTAACAAGCAACATGCTAATAACATGGTATTCAAATAACAAGATGCTAACATGCTAACTAAAAACATGGTATTCAAATAACAAGATGCTAACATGCTAACTAAAAACATGGTATTCAAATAACAAGATGCTAACATGCTAACTAAAAACAGGGTATTCAAATAACAAGATGCTAACATGTTAACTAAAACATGCTGGAGGATAAGCAATGCATTATGGGATGTATGGTTTCTTTAGCTGACGGTACAGGCGTGAGTTAACAGTAATGTCTGAACTTAAACAAGTAGGTTTGTTGTCTAGAAACAAGTAATGTTAAATATTATATATATATATATATATATATATATATATATATAAGTATATATTAAATACAAATATGTAATAAACTTTACTCTGATTGGTTGCTGGTCTCACCTGATCCTCGTGACCGACACATTGTTGACATCACTGTCTGATGACTGAAAAGACAGACTGTCCCTCATCTGGAGACACAGAGGACAACAGGTGAGCGGGTGTATTACATTACAGTCATTTAGCAGACGCTTTTATCCAAAGCGACTTACAATTCAGAGTCTATCGCAATTCTACACCGTAGGCACAACTACGGGAGCAATTTTGGGGTTAAGTGTCTTGCTCAAGGACACATCGACATGCGACTAGCGGAGCCAGAGCCTGGGATTGAACCGCGATCCTCTGATTGAAAGACAGCCCTGCTATCCACTTAGCCACAGTCGCCCCCTATCACTCATCACTTAGCCACAGTCGCCCCCTATCACTCATCACTTAGCCACAGTCGCCCCCTATCACTCATCACTTAGCCACAGTCGCCCCCTATCACTCATCACTTAGCCACAGTCGCCCCCTATCACTCATCACTTAGCCACAGTCGCCCCCTATCACTCATCACTTAGCCACAGTCGCCCCCTATCACTCATCACTTAGCCACAGTCGCCCCCTATCACTCATCACTTAGCCACAGTCGCCCCCTATCACTCATCACTTAGCCACAGTCGCCCCCTATCACTCATCACTTAGCCACAGTCGCCCCCTATCACTCATCACTTAGCCACAGTCGCCCCCTATCACTCAGTAATACTGATGTCACTCTACTCTCACCTTTGATGGATCCTTCGTCACAGCTGCAGTGACAGAAGAGGAGAGTTTGTTTATAACATCACACTGATGACGTCATAGTTCTGGTTTAGCAGTTATGTCACAGTATGATCGTCTGACATCATCACTGATAACTTCCACCACTTTCAGCAACAGAAACCATTCAAACATAAAAACTTTAAGTGACAAATTGTATTTCTTGGGCATGAACCAATGAGATGACTAAAAGTCATCCAAACTAGTCCTTCAGCTTCGTCTTTCAGCGTCTTCAGGTAAGACTGAAGAAGCTGACACTTGTGGCTGCATTTTCAAAATAAAAGCCCCACCATGGTAACAGGAGCTTATCAGGGGGGCCTACACATAGCTGCATTTTCAAAATAAAAGACCCTAGATAGTAATTTGATACAATTTTAAGCTTTTCATATTTTCCTACAGTTGCAGTAAATAAGACAACATCTTCGAATAATCTTCAACTTCCTCTAACAGTTTAGCTTCCAACGTTTCTAGTAATTAACTATTTTAATGCAGTTCAACAACCAACTCTTGCTCTTCTACATTTCAGTTTCCAGGTTTTTCAGCAGTGCGTCTTCTAGTTTTTACCTTGTTCTTCATCAACAGATTAACGATGACATCACCAGAAAGATCAACATGTAAAACATCTTATTTCTGTTAACAGCATGAGCTGAGACATGAAGTTTAAATACTGAAGACAGAATATCTACCTTCTCTGCTCGGTGGTAGCTCCTCCCCTTCACATTACAACAGTGGACGGATGGATGGAACACAAAAGAAAGACAAGAAACGATTCACAAATAGGTAGCACCACTGAGCTAGCTCACGTAGCACCACTGAGCTAACGTTACGGCTCAGCCGAGGAATGGAAGGCTGCTACTTCACTAGCTTCTTTTAAATGTCAGCTGCTGACTGGTGTTTGGTTGAATGGTTCTTCCTGTTTATTTATTAATGATATTGTTGTTATCATTCTTTAAATATCCACACTCTTGTTTATAATGTGGGACAATGATGGATGAATAGAGGATAGATTGGTGAAGGGATCAATTAACCCAACGAGGATAAACGGATGACTGAGACTAATTACTCCCTTTAATCACTAATGTGTCACATAACTAAGGGGGGAGGAGCTACCTGTCTGGGGGTGGGTGCGGCTAACAGTTGGTGCCATACCATTGGCTGTTTTGTTCAGCTGGTCCTCCCATGTGACCTCTGCATCATGGTAAAGAGAGAGATGATTGGTCAGACTCTTAACTGAACCTTCTGATATCAAACCAGTTAAACCGGCAAAAACTCTGAGCATCTCTACATACACACTGAGACAACAATCAGATCCACCTGAGATTCTGATTTACCTTTTCTGGTCCCTCCAGGTGTCGTTGGGCATCGGTCTGGATCTGACACGGATTGGTGGGATGTGATGACATTATGATGATGAAACAAAGATGAACACAGGAACCAATGAATGAATGAACCAATAAATGAATGAATGAACCAATGAATGAACCAATGAATTAACCAATGAATTAACCGATGAACCAATTAATTAACCAATGAATGAACCGATGAACCAATGAATGAATGAATGAATGAATGAGAGAGCATGTCTGACACACACAGATCTGTCTGTGAGTCACCAGTTACTGGTTCTACACTGACATTGTTTACACACATTAAACCTGTGATGGACTCACCTGGAGTCTGTGGGGGAGGGGCAGGTTCAGGTGGTGGCAGTGATTGGACTACAGGAGTCGCAGCAGGTACAGGTAGAGGTCCAGGAGCTGGAGGCGGGGCTTGGGCAGGTGTTGAAGTCGCAGCAGGTACAGGTAGAGGAGCTGGAGGCGGGGCTTGAGCAGGTGTTGGAGTCGCAGCAGGTACTGGTAGAGGTACAGGAGCTGGAGGTGGGGCTTGGACAGGGGCAAGAGCAGGGGGCGGGGCTTGGACAAGTGTTGGAGTCGAAGCAGGTACTGGTAGAGGTACAGGAGCTGGAGGTGGGGCTTGGACAGGGGCAAGAGCAGGGGGCGGGGCTTGGACAAGTGTTGGAGTCGAAGCAGGTACTGGTAGAGGTACAGGAGCTGGAGGCGGGGCTTGGACAGGTGATGGAGTTGAAGCAGGTACTGGTAGAGGTACAGGAGCTGGAGGCGGGGCTTGGACAGGTGATGGAGTCGAAGCAGGTACTGGTAGAGGTACAGGAGCTGGAGGCGGGGCTTGGACAGGTGTTGGAGTCGAAGCAGGTACTGGTAGAGGTCCAGGAGCTGGAGGAGGCGCTTGGACAGGGGCAAGAGCAGGGGGCGGGGCTTGGACAAGTGTTGGAGTCGAAGCAGGTACTGGTAGAGGTACAGGAGCTGGAGGTGGGGCTTGGACAGGTGATGGAGTCGAAGCAGGTACTGGTAGAGGTCCAGGAGCTAGGGGCGGGGCCTGGACTTGTAGCGGAGCTGGGGGCGGAGCTGGCGCTAGTACCGGTGTGTGGGGGGGGGCGGTTCCTGGTGGATGTGGGGCTTGTATTCGTATCAGAGGAGGTGGTGGATGATTGGCAGGGGGTGGGGCTTGTTTATGGACAGGGGGAGGGGCAACAGTTCCAATTGGTGATCCTGTGGTGGGTGTGATCAAAACTGATGGACAGCAAAAGAAAAAAAAGATGATCAGACAGACGAATGAAAACAAACCATGAGATAATACAGGGGGGGGGGGGCAAATCCACCACATTCAGGTGGAGGTTTTTGGAGGATCGCCCAGAGAGAGCTGGAGGACTTTGCAAGGGTAAAGGACCTATGTGCTACTTTTCTTAGCCTGCTAATCACTGGGACCAAGACCAAGACCAGGAAGAATACAAGGTTGCAGCCAACCACCTTGTCCGATTAGGGCCTTAAACAACGAGGACAGGAAGTACCCAGATATCTGCTGGCTGCACCAGGAACCACAAGAATTGTCCGTTGCCATTTCCTAAAAGGTATCGAACGTACGTACTTCTGTCTGAAGGTCCTTTGAGCGGGACGAAAGGCAGCTGGCGTCCTCGACGGCCAAAGACCGGAGATCCTGTCGGACTCGCCTGGGTCGATCCGCCTTGAGGGTTCGACCTGTTGGAAGCAAGGCAGCGGCTGCAAGGTCAGGGGTCAAAGTGGTCGTAGTCATAGTAACAGACAATGAAGGAAGATGTTCATGGAGACTTGTGCTTCAGCTATGCTACGCTACGCTAGTCGTTTCTGAAGACCTGCTAACATCCTCTACACCTGTCCACTGTCTGTTTACCTGAGAGGTTCCTCGTCGTAGGCGTCGGGTTCGTAGGGGAAGTCGGGAATGAAGTCCTGACTGAAGAGCAGAAACACGTCAGAACTCCAAACCCACCTGCACCTTGAGGGGGGTCCTACTGGTCTCTACAGGTGTGCCCTTTACGGGGACACACCTGTATAGACCACGCCCCCTTTTAACTCTGACCCCCTGACAGAATAAAAGTTCTCACCTGTAGTCCTCACAGCTCCCGTTAATCATGTGTTTTGTCCAGAGAGTTTGGTTCGGACCGTTTAAATATCTTACACACAGAAAAACACACATGTACATGAGAATGTGATGACAACTACTAATACTACAAGTACTACTACTGTGAGTATTTCTACTACAGTTGCAATACCTGTCGTCAAAATCCAGTGAGGTGGCAACGGACGCTCTCCTCAGAGCCCTCCTGAATATACAGAGACAACCAGTGAGACAAGTACTTCAAACTGTACTACAACCAGTACGAGGACGATAACCTGTTCTATATCTGGTAAAACCAGCAGTATAACCAGTGCTACAACCAGCACCAGAACGATAACCTGTTCTATATCTGGTAAAACCAGTAGTATAACCAGTGCTACAACCAGTGGGAGGATGATAACCTGTTCTATACCTAGTAAAACCAGTAGTATAACCTACAACCAGTTATAAAACTAAATCCAGTACAGCAATCACCAATTAAACCAGCAATAAAACCAGTAGTAAAAAGTACTAAAAACAATATTCTATGACTAAAAACAGAAGTACAACCAGTAGCACAAGTAGAATATAACCAGTACTAAAACCAGTTGTATGACCATTACCACTACAAATAAAACAAACATGACTACAACCAGTATTTAAACCAGTACTAAAACCAGTATTTAAACCAGTACTACAACCAGTACTATAACTAGGGGTGCAACGGATCACGGCTCGGATCACGTTTTTTGAGTCACGGTTCGGATAATTTTTCAGATCAGCAAAGAAAAGGGGAGGAGACAAATATAACTTTGCTTTCCATTTATTAATCAAAGAACTTCAAGAACACTTAAAGCAAAGACCTTTGGGCTATAGTCTTACATAAAAACAAAAATATTGAAGATGTCCAATTTGAAACAAAACGAAATAAATAAATAAAATTAAAGCAGCAAGCAGCATTGATCGGGCCCTCGCATATTGACGCACGTCGAGGGTACTGGCAGGACTCTGGGTGACGCGGCCATGCATTTCTGTGACCATCATACACTGCGTGCACGAGTTAAACGGTGTTTCCTGTGTCGACCAATGGCGTAGCCAGGTAATTTTGCCAGGTCTTAAGCCTTGAATGTTTTGAGTGTACCTCCGAATACAATCATAACTGTCACCCTGTAAAAATCGACAAAAACTGAATGTGTGTGAACGCGCTTCAGTGTTAGTAACATAACAGAATGTCAAAGTAAATGCAGGTCGTTTGTTTGTGCAGGTAGCTCTGACAATCACTGCTGAGTGACTCAAAGCTGGAAGAGTCGAGGAGAAATAGGAGAATGTATAGTTCCATGTGGAAAAAAACCCATATTTTTATAAAGAAATAAATTTAAGCCAAAAGGTGAGCCAATGTAGAATAATCTATCATACAAATTAATCTGGGTGCAGTTTGATTTTATTAAACAAACTTCACGTTGCATGAAATTACTTTACATTACGGCCTGTTCCAAAACGAACAAAAACAATTCAATTTACTATTAATGAAAAGCGCGATTTGGAAACCTTTTTTATCCAATTTCTACTCTCCAAACATCTTAGTTTGCACATATTTAGATCAGAGAAGTAGAATGTAGAATCCTGTTTACGTCCGTGGTTGCCAGTAGGTAGCGCTATGACTATGAGTTATTGGCATGCAGAAGTCCTAAAGTCATGACAGTCATCAAGCATGTCAAGTTTGGGACAGTTTTGGGACTTATGACTTCTGGTGACTAGTAGTTCTCTTGAATACCTATGTTGAATACACTTGTTGTAAGTCGCTTTGGATAAAAGCGTCTGCTAAATGACTGTAATGTAATTTAATGTAATGTTTTGACAAAGTACAGTCGAGTTACAACAGCTTGATGGATGATGGCGAACGATGTCAAATGTCCGCCACACCACATCCACGTCGTTCGATGAAACCTCAAGCTTTTAGTAACTTTTAATCACTACGGTCTTTAGATTGTTCTGACCAAATTCTAAGCTGATCTGATTAATTCCCTAGGAGTAGTTCGTTTAAGTACAGCACCTGGAAATGGGGAAAAAAACACAAGAAATTCATACAAAATAAAAAATGGCTGACTTCCGGTTGGGTTTAGAGCATTATCCCAAGAGACTTTTTTCAAAGTTTAGATGTGATACATCTGCTTACAAAATTTCATACATTTAGGTGAAACCTACTGCGAGGGCTGCATCGTCGAAATTGTGTAGGGGGCACTATCGAGCCGACTTGCAACTCTGAAGCATTAAAATCACATCAGATAACTACATTCAGGATTTTAAATGTGTGTGCCATGATTGGTTATGTTTTGAGCATTTTTAGCCCCTCAAAAACACCTTTGTTTTTCATGGCGAAGAATGCGTCGCCACGGCAACGGCCTTTCACGAAACAACAAACTTTGAGTAACTTTTCATCACAAAGGTCTTTAGATTGTTCCGACCAAATTTGAAGTTGATCTGATTAATTCCCTAGGAGGAGTTCTTTAAAGTACAGCGCCTGGAAATGGCAAAAACGACACTAGAAATTCATACAAAATTAAAAATGGCTGACTTCTGGTTGGGTTTAAGGCATGGCCCCAAGAGACTTTTATTTAAGTCCAAATGTGATACATGTTCCTACCAAATTTTGTAAATCTATGTGAAACGTACTGCGAGGGCTGCTTCGTCGCAATTTTGTAGGGGGCGCTATTGAGCCGATTTGCCACTCCGAACCAATAAAATCATATTATATAACTACATTTTGGGCTTTAAATCTGTGTGCCATGTTTGCTTATGTTTCGAGCATTTTTAGCCTCTCAAAAGCACCTTCATTTTTCACGGTGAAGACTGCGTCGCCACGGCAACGGCGTTCCACGAAACATCAAAAGCTTCATGAACTGGCATTATGAACTTCTTACATTTGTGTGGAACTAATTTGATGTTGATCTGATTTACCTACTAAGAGAAACAAGCCAAAGTATAAAGACTTTAACTTCCTGTTACCAGTAGGTGGCGCTATGACTATGATTCAAAATTGGCCTGCAGATGTCTTCAGGCGTGGAGTCTAATCAAACATGTGAAATCTGGTAAAGATCTGATGATGTGGAGTTGAGTTACATCAGTTTATTTGTTCATGGCGAAGGATCGAAATTCGCCGAGCCGCCACGTCGCCGCCCTTCAACAAATTCTTACGATCTTCACAATGAAGCATTATCAAGGTCTTAAGGCTTTTCTGACAACATTTTAGAGGGATCTGATTAATCAGTGAGGAGCAGGATGTCAAAGTACACAACCTATAACTTCCTGTCGCCACTAGGTGGAGCTAATGCTATGATTCTAAATTCTCATATAGATGTGTTCAGGGTCAGGATGTTATGACATATGAGAAATTTGGCGCAGATTAGACAATGTACGGCCGAGTTACAACAACTTCCTGTTTCGTGGCGAATGGTGTTTTTTTGACGCCACGGATACATAGTTCGATAACTTTTTGATCTTTGAGTAACTTTTCACTGCCAAGGTCTCAAGAGCATCCTGACCAAGTCTGAAGTCAATCAGGTTAAATCTCTAGGAGGAGTTCGTTAAAGTATGACGCCTTGAAATGACGATCCGTGATCCGTTACACCACTAACTATAACCAGTACTACAACCGGTACTATAACCACTACTACAACCGGTATTCAAACCAGTACTATAACTAGTACTACAACCGGTATTCAAACCAGTACTACAACCAGTACTAAAACCAGTTGTATGACCATTACACAACAAATACAAAAAACATTACTACAACCAGTATTTAAACCAGTATTAAAACCAGTATTTAAACCAGCACTGAAACCAGTATTTAAACCAGTACTGAAACCAGTATTTAAACCAGTACTGAAACCAGTACTTAAACCAGTACTAAAACCGGTATTTAAACCAGTAATACAACCGGTATTCAAACCAGTACTACAACCAGTACTACAACCGGTATTCAAACCAGTCCTACAACCGGTATTCAAACCAGTCCTACAACCGGTATTCAAACCAGTCCTACAACCGGTATTCAAACCAGTCCTACAACCGGTATTCAAACCAGTACTACAACCGGTATTCAAACCAGTACTACAACCGGTATTTAAACCAGTCCTAAAACCAATATTCAAAGCAGTACTATAACCGGTATTCAAACCAGTACTACAACCGGTATTCAAACCAGTACTATAACCGGTGTTCAAAGCAGTAGTACAACCGGTGTTCAAACCAGTACTACAACCGGTGTTCAAACCAGTACTATAACCGGTGTTCAAACCAGTACTACAACAAGTACTGCAACCAGTGTTCAAACCAGTGTAATTTACTGGTCCAGCAGTATCAGGGAGATGTTTTGATTAATTAATTAGTCATAAATACTTATTATTTAGATATTTATTTTTGCTGATTGGCTGGTTTGAAGACTGTTTGCTGACTGGCTGGTTTGAAGACTGTTTGCTGATTGGCTGGTTTGAAGACTGTTTGGCTGGTTTAAAGACTGTCTGCTGATTGGTCAGTCTCCAGGTGACCCAGGTGTTTCTCATAGTTACCTTTCCAGGCTGCTGTACTGGCCGGCATCAGAGTATGCTCGGCTCAGTTTGGAGCCTCGCAGCAAACGCACAGCGTCCTCACGGTACAACGGGTACAGAGGGTTACCACTGGCAACCAGAGGTCAGGGGGTCAGAGGTCAGGGGTGAAGTTGTTGGGGGTCAGAGGGTAGTGAAGGTCAGAGTGTGAGGAGAAAGTGACAGTGAGTGGAGTGAAATGAAGGTGAGGCCTTTCAGGAGGCTCAGTCTCTCATTGGTTGACACACACAGCTGGTTACCTGAGAGGAGGCGGTTGGCTCGGCGACCGTGACCTCATCCTGACCACATCAGATCGAGGGAAGTGATTGGACGACATCTCCTGCTCCGGCATTGAGAGGGTGGAGTCCCGTCGATTCAGTCTGTAGTCTGGAGATAAACAGAGCGGGAGTTGAACCACTGAACCATGGACACTGAACCATGGACACTGAACATGGACCCTGAACCATGAACCCTGAACCATGGACCCTGAACCATGGACCCTGAACCCTGAACCATGGACCATGGACACTGAACCATGGACACTGAACCATGGACCCTGAACCATGGACACTGAACTATGGACCCTGAACCATGGACCATGGACACTGAACCATGGACCCTGAACCATGGACACTGAACCATGGACACTGAACCATGGACCCTGACAGACAGTCTGGCTCTGAAGGCTTGGTCATACAGACGTTTGAATTTCACTTTGACATCTTCTGGGCTGAGTTGCAGTGCATGATGGGACATGAAGTTCACCTGATATCACCCCGATGCCGTCTTCACAGTCTGAAAACTCACTGTCACTGATCCTCTGAGACCCTGCAGAAAGAGAGACAGGATGTTTAGGCCTGAAAGCAGCTCCTCATAATCCTCCACATGAGGGTCCAGGGTCCTGAAACTCTTCAAGGACTCCTGAAACCCCCTTAACCACAGAATCCTTTTAGAACACTACTAGGAACCTACAGAACTCCTCCAAGGATTTATGGACCACTGAAAACTTCTTAAAGAACCTTGAAATCCCACCTGGGAAAACCTTAAAGACAACAACCCATCAGGAATGCTAGTGACCTAAGAACCCTGTGACAACATGAGGCACTTTCCAACAACCCACAAGGATCTCTAGAAGGACCTGTAAGACTCTATAAAGGACCGTCTCAAGGACATTTAGAACTTCTTCATTTACAGCTGGAACATTCTCAAGGACCTGTGTAATCGTCTTGAAAACTCCTGGGACAATCTTGAAGACAACTGAAAACCCCTTGAGGAAACCAAGAGAGATCATGAGGATTCTTGAGGACTCACTTAGACAAGGACAAGAACCAATCCTGGAACCCCTGTCAAGAACCTGAACTCGTATCAACCTCTCAAATAGTACTGAGGTGGTCTTGAACCCTTTGGTATACTTGGATCTTTTTGAAGATTCGTATCTTTTGTTTTTATATCGACCTATTAAAATCCACAATTGCTCGAACAGCCTCCAGAATCTCCACAACGATTTCTACAACCTGTCAAACTCTATCAAGGACCCCTGAGAACCTCTCCAGGAAATCCAGAACCACTTCATATAAGAGAACTGGCTAAGCCTCTCAAAGCCTCCTGATCGGATGTTCCATCCAGTTTTAAAGATTGGAACCATCAGAACTCCCAACAAACAAAGAAACAGCAGAATCAATCAGTCCATTTTATCTTCAGACATCAAAGTCAGCTGACCCTTGTGAGGGACAGGGGGCGTGGCCTGATCTCAGATTTGAGAGTACATGAAGTAAAAACATCTGTTTAATAAATCTACTGATGTTTTACATTCTGAATGATTCACAGTTCAGTAGCAACACACACACACTGTTAACTGTTATTACCTGAGTTATAGTAAAGACCTTTGTCTGCAAAGCATCATGGGAGAAAAGTAAAACAAAATCAACAACAGAAGAATAAAAAAAAAGATGATGAACTGAAGACAAAAAGATAGTCAAAAAGACAAACCACAGGAATGTGCGTGTGTGCTAGTGTGTGTGAGTGTGTCTCACTCTGCAGCCCCCTGCTGGACGGACTGTCTTCAGGCTGCAGTCCTCTCCTCTGCAGGTAGGGGGAGGTGCTGGGCAGCTCAGAGGAAACATCATGAAGTTTGTACCAATGAGGCTGATCGTCCAACAGAGCAGAGTCCAGCTCTATCAGGACCTGGACCCAGAGACACAGAGACTCAGAGACAAGAGACAAGAGACAAGAGACAAGAGACAAGAGACAAGAGACACAGAGACACAGAGAGAGAGAGAGACATAGACACAAAGACACAGATACACAGAGAGACAGAGACACAAAGACACAGAGAGAGAGAGAGACATAGACACAAAGACACAGATACACAGAGACAGAGACACAGAGGAGAAAACAGACATGAGGACGGATACTTTGAGTCCCTACTGATCAGACTGAGCTCTTAGCAGATCTATGTCTTTATGAAGGAGGAGGAGAAGAAGAAGTTCTCCATCATAAATAACAGAGACAGCTGAGATGATCAAACTTAGGACACTATTTAAGAAGAGACAGGTGGAACATGTCGGGTTCTATGTTCCCCGTGTCTTCTGACCTCTCCCAGGAACTGGCTCTCCTCCTCCCGAACTCGGGCCTGATCCCAGACCGTCAGCTCCAACATCCGGTCTCTGAACTCCTGTCGGGGGACCGGAGAGTACATGAAGGTCTGGTTCCACCGAGGTTCCACCGATTTCTTCACCGTCTTTGTTCTGCGCTTACTCTTATCACTGTAAAGATAGGAGACAGTCCCTCTACTGGTTACACAGAACCAAGCAGGAGGTTCTGCAGGTTCTACCACAGAACCACAAGGATCAGCAGATGAACCAGAGAACTCTGGGCCTCATCACCAATATCTGCCTAAGTTAGTCCCTGAATCGGTTCTGGAGACGGAGAACCGTCCTGAATAAAGTCAGTGATGTTTTGTAACCAGCAGACCGACCATCAGTGATAACTGATCATAAATATGTTGGAATAATGTAACAAACAAAGTTCTACACATTCACTTCCAGAAGCAACACTGACCCTCCTCCATGTTCTAAGGATCACCTAGACCACAGACGGGTTTTAGTTCTACCTTCTGTCTGGCAGGAAGTAGATCTTAACGTAGGGGTTCCTGGGTCGGCCGTCGTCTCGGACAGGAAGTGCTTTGGCTCCGAGGACCGTGACGATCAGCTGATGACCCACTTTATCGTACCACAGCTTCACCTGGAACACACGGTTCATATCAGGACAGCAGCATCATCTACAGAACCTAACACAGCTGTACTGGTAACGGGTTAGTGGCTACTGGTTACTGGTTTCTGATTAGGGGCTACTGGTTATTGACTAGGGGCTACTGGTTACTGATTAGTGGCTACTGGTTTCTGATTAGGGGCTACTGGTTACTGATTAGTGGCTACTGGTTTCTGATTAGGCGCTACTGGTTATTGATTAGCAGCTACTGGTTATTGACTATTGGCTACTGGTAACGGATTAGTGGCTACTGGTTACTGATTAGCAGCTACTGGTTATTGACTAGTGGCTACTGGTTACTGATTAGTGGCTACTGGTTACTGATTAGCAGCTACTGGTTATTGGCTACTGGTAACGGATTAGAGGCTACTGGTAACTGCTTCCTGTTCAACACTATAACTATAAAACTCCTCTCTAAAGCTACAGTTACCTGAATTCGGGGAACCAGAGGACGTCTGATACCACTCTGAAACACACACACATCTGTTTGAAACATCTGTTTGCAGCTGATTGCTGTGGACTGTGCTGTGTGGTGGTGCATACATGCTAGGTAAACTTACAGACACCCTCCCGGAGAGAACGCTGGGGCTCATGGGAGACGTGACAGAGATGAACGGACCAACTTTCTGAGAGTCGAAGGAACTGGAACCTGAACATCGAGAAGACGCCAAGAAGTCGCTGTATTCTTACAGACTTATTTAAATTTCTCCTTTAACATTTTGTGTTTTGTGCTCTATTACCGGTACTTTAATTCAAACTGTTGGTGTGACTCTTTTAGCCTTTTTCAGTCTC
>JAVDOI010000047.1:175000-210000 GCA_032191485.1 Leptoclinus maculatus | reverse complement strand
TCCCACCGTTGGCCGTCCATGTCTCCTAGAAGGAAAGAGAAGAGGTCAGAGGGTTCTAGTGGAAGAAAAATAAAAGAGGAACTAAATGGTTCTCAGAGACACTCTGCTGGTCCAGACATGAGAGTTTGGACCAGAGGGACGGTCATGGTTTTGTTTCCAACACTACGTCAACGACCCACATGCAACACTCACACATGCTGTCACACACACACACACACACACACACACACACACACACACACACACACACACACACACACACACACACACACACACACACACACACACACACACACACACACACACAAAACCTTTCCTGAACCTTCTGCTGGGTTCTGAACCTTCAGAAGGGTTCTGAGTCTTTAGGAGGGTTCTGAACCTTCAGCTGGGTTCTGAACCTTCAGCTGGGTTCTGAACCTTCAGAAGGGTTCTGGGTCTTCAGCAGGGTTCTGAATCTTCAGAAGGGTTCTGAACCTTCAGCAGGGTTCTGAATCTTCAGAAGGGTTCTGAACCTTCAGCTGGGTTCTGAACCTTCAGAAGGATTCTGGGTCCTCAGCAGGGTTCTGAGTCTTTAGGAGGGTTCTGGGTCTTCAGCTGGGTTCTGAGTCTTTAGGAGGATTCTGGGTCTTCAGCTGGGTTCTGAGTCTTTAGGAGGATTCTGGGTCTTCAGCTGGGTTCTGAGTCTTTAGGAGGGTTCTGGGTCTTCAGCTGGGTTCTGAGTCTTTAGGAGGGTTCTGGGTCTTCAGCTGGGTTCTGAGTCTTTAGGAGGGTTCTGGGTCTTCAGCTGGGTTCTGAGTCTTTAGGAGGGTTCTGAACCTCAGTGAGTCCAAAGTGAGTTTATACAGAAGTTAGCGCACCTCACTGGTCGCTATGGCAACGGTACACATAAAATGGCGCTGCTCTGAACATGTGACCTACTCTCATTCTGTTTCTATGGAAACAACATGTCGTCTGTAATCCGTCTTTACACACAAGCAGCTTTAGACACACACACACACACACACACACACACACACACACACACACACACACACACACACACACACACACACACACACATAGACACACACACACACATATGCACACACACACACACACACACACACACACACACACACACACACACACACACACACACACACACACACACACACACACACACACACACACACACACACACACATAGACACACACACACACATATGCACACATAGCCACATAGACACACAGACACGTACACACACACACACACGCATAGACACATTCACACAGACACACACACACTGCAGCCTACTTACAGGTCTGTCTGAGCGCCATTAAGTATGAAGAGGAGGAGGATGAAGAGGAGGAGGATGAAGAGGTGAACGTAAAGCTCCTCCTCACAGTGTTGGTGGGTGGTGTTTGTCCTGAGTTCTGTCTGCAGGCTGTAGAGCAGTTCAACCTTTCTGTAATGAGATTTACTGATTCTCGACTTTGATTCCATCCTGTTGTCTGTCGTTTATTGTTAACATAATGCTCAGCTAGCTTCCTACTCAATGCACACTTGTTAGTCTGGTATTAGCCTGTTGTTAGCCTGCTGTTAGCCTGTTATTAATCTGTTGTTAGCCTGTTGTTAGCCTGCTGTTAGCCTGTTATTAATCTGTTGTTAGTCTGCTGTTAGCTTACTGTTAGCCTGTTACTAGCCTGCTGTTTGCCTGTTATTAACCTGTTGTTATCCTGTTGTTAGCCTGCTGTTAGCTTACTGTTAGCTTACTGTTAGCTTACTGTTAGCCTGTTACTAGCCTGCTGTTTGCCTGTTATTAACCTGTTGTTATCCTGTTGTTAGCCTGCTGTTAGCTTACTGTTAGCTTACTGTTAGCTTACTGTTAGCTTACTGTTAGCTTACTGTTAGCCTGTTACTAGCCTGCTGTTTGCCTGTTATTAACCTGTTGTTATCCTGTTGTTAGCCTGTTATTAACCTGTTAGCCTGTTACTAGCCTGCTGTTTGCCTGTTATTAACCTGTTG
Organism: Leptoclinus maculatus; assembly: GCA_032191485.1. Taxonomy (NCBI): domain Eukaryota; kingdom Metazoa; phylum Chordata; class Actinopteri; order Perciformes; family Stichaeidae; genus Leptoclinus; species Leptoclinus maculatus. The sequence continues at coordinate 207,995 of JAVDOI010000047.1, read as the reverse complement.
TTAGCTTGAACTGTGACTTGGCATGTAGATAGTTTGGAAGTCTAAAAGTGATCTGGTTGGTCAAACAGTAAACTAGATGCTGGTGGACGTTGGCTAGTTGTTGTCAACATTACAGTGCTGATCCCGCCCCTCTCCTCCTGCATGACTACCAGATCTGAGCCACAGAAATCCAGCAGATGAAATCTCCAGACCTCCTGATCAACGGAGGATCCTGTAGTTGCTGTGATGTTGCTCGTCAGGTGTGCAGACCCGTTGTTGTCTGGTTGGTCAACAGGTGAGTTCCTCCAGCAGTCTCTGTTTTCACAGTGACTCCTGAGCCAAGCTTGTTAATCCACACTCTCTTCTTTTAATCCAATTGAGCAGCAGTAGAGGCAGTGATTCGGCGGTGGTGTTCTAGTCTCGATCACATTATCAGACGGGATCTCCAGGATCCTCCACGGTTCTTTGGACCTGGGCCGATCCGGTTTGATGGTGAGATGAATATTCTCCTGGTTCTTGTTACTCTCCGGATGTCTTAAGGGCAGCAGCAGAAACTCTGAGCTGCTCCGTCACCTCCCAACCTGAGAGGAGGCGCAAGAACCCTCTGAGCCAATCAGAGCAGTTTCTCTCTGACCAGGTGACTTCTGGCCCAATGACAGGAAGGCAGCAGATTAACTTGTTAACATGACGCCGAATGTCTTGATAGACGACCTGCAGGACCTGCAACATGTTGAGCAACTACAACATGTACAAAAACTGTAACTGCAACTTGTCCAGCAACTGTAACGTCATCATGTCCAGCAACTGTAACATGTTCAGCAACTGTAACGTCATCATGTCCAGCAACTGTAACATGTCCAGCAACTGTAACATCTTCAGCAACTGTAACATGTCCAGCAACTGTAACATCTTCAGCAACTGTAACATGTCCAGCAACTGTAACATCTTCAGCAACTGTAACATGTTCAGCAACTGTAACATGTCCAGCAACTGTAACGTCTTCAGCAACTGTAACGTCTTCAGCAACTGTAACATGTCCAGCAACTGTAACATCTTCAGCAACTGTAACATGTCCAGCAACTGTAACATGTCCAGCAACTGTAACATGTCCAGCAACTGCAACTTGTCCAGCAACTGTAACGTCATCATGTCCAGCAACTGTAACATGTTCAGCAACTGTAACGTCATCATGTCCAGCAACTGTAACATGTCCAGCAACTGTAACATCTTCAGCAACTGTAACATGTCCAGCAACTGTAACATCTTCAGCAACTGTAACATGTCCAGCAACTGTAACATCTTCAGCAACTGTAACATGTTCAGCAACTGTAACATGTCCAGCAACTGTAACGTCTTCAGCAACTGTAACGTCTTCAGCAACTGTAACATGTCCAGCAACTGTAACATCTTCAGCAACTGTAACATGTCCAGCAACTGTAACATGTCCAGCAACTGTAACATGTTCAGAAACTGCAACATGTTCAGCAACTGTAACGTCATCATGTTCAGCAACTGTAACAGCAACATGTTAAGCAGCTGTAGAAGACGTGCAGGGAAACCCAGAGCTCAGCTGTAAGAGGATTATCATGCTGAGCTAATTATTGCCAGAGAGAGAACACAAAGTCACTGTGGTGTTGGGAGAATGTGAGGAACCTGAGGAACGTTTGTCCTATTTGTGTCATGTAATATAATATAACACAGTAAGATGAAAGCTCTCTACTCTGCATGTAGCCACCTAGCATCTTTTAGCTAACACTTAGCATGTAGCCACTCACTGTCAGGCTCTTCACAGCTGGTGTAGTCAGGCGGGGTCTCCAGCTCCTCCTCTGAGCTGCTGAAGCTCCGCCCAGTCTGTGCTGCACTCTCATTGTTTTTGTTCCTCTTGAGGGCGGAGCTTGGGTCCAGATGTTGCCGAGGTAACGGGCTGTGGCGGTGAGATGTGGGGCTGACGTGATTGGCTGCCTGGTCCACAGAGAACGACCTCTGACTTCTAGATCTGACCAATCCCTGAAGCCGATTCTGACAGAGAGCTAAGTGGAAAAGCACAAGTCAGACAGGTGTGTTTCTACCTGTGTGTCTCAGGCTCAGGTGCGTTTCTACCTGTGTGTCTCAGGGTCAGGTGCGTTTCTACCTGTGTGTCTCAGGGTCAGGTGCGTTTCTACCTGTGTGTCTCAGGGTCAGGTGCGTTTCTACCTGTGTGTCTCAGGCTCAGGTGCGTTTCTACCTGTGTGTCTCAGGCTCAGGTGCGTTTCTACCTGTGTGTCTCAGGGTCAGGTGCGTTTCTACCTGTGTGTCTCAGGGTCAGGTGCGTTTCTACCTGTGTGTCTCAGGGTCAGGTGCGTTTCTACCTGTGTGTCTCAGGGTCAGGTGCGTTTCTACCTGTGTGTCTCAGGCTCAGGTGCGTTTCTACCTGTATGTGTCAGGGTCAGGTGCGTTTCTACCTGTGTGTCTCAGGGTCAGGTGCGTTTCTACCTGTGTGTCTCAGGGTCAGGTGTGTTTCTACCTGTGTGTCTCAGGGTCAGGTGCGTTTCTACCTGTGTGTCTCAGGGTCAGGTGCGTTTCTACCTGTGTGTCTCAGGGTCAGGTGCGTTTCTACCTGTGTGTCTCAGGGTCAGGTGTGTTTCTACCTGTGTGTCTCAGGGTCAGGTGCGTTTCTACCTGTGTGTCTCAGGGTCAGGTGCGTTTCTACCTGTGTGTCTCAGGGTCAGGTGCGTTTCTACCTGTGTGTCTCAGGCTCAGGTGCGTTTCTACCTGTATGTGTCAGGGTCAGGTGCGTTTCTACCTGTATGTGTCAGGGTCAGGTGCGTTTCTACCTGTGTGTCTCAGGGTCAGGTGTGTTTCTACCTGTGTGTCTCAGGGTCAGGTGCGTTTCTACCAGTGGTGGGCCGTCAGGGCCAGCTAAGCCTTCTCTGCTGGCCTAAACAGAATCACAAAGTTATAGCTATTTTATAATTTAATAATTGTTCATAAATACACTACATGTATTATCATTTTTTTCCCATTAGCTTATTTTCTCATTGCACAGCTCCTGTCTTCCTCGGTTGCTCTGCTTCCAGCACAGCTTGTTTTAAGGAGAGCTCTTATCCAATCAGATTCAGCCCCTATGTCTCTATGTGAGGAGAGAGGCCCGAGGTCCTCTGGAGAGCCTTTGCAGTTTAAGTGAATGGGGACGATATTGTTGATTGTCATAGTCTTCAACCAATCAGATCTTAAGTTTGACATGTTGGGCGTATTCTTTGACGTGCCACTGCTACCCAGGTAGCCTCCTAAGTACGTCTGCATTAACATGCGCCGTGATTGGTCAGTGGGCCAGCGTGACTTTTGTCAAACAGAAAGCTAGCTAGCAGATCTTAGTGTTTAGTAAGAGTTCATGTTGAAACATATGTAAGAGAAGTTATGACGTTTTTAGTGTTTTGCTTGGTATAGATTCTTTTTTTTTAACCTAGCTTTGTTTTTTAACACTCAATGGCTTAAGGAGGAGAAACGGATTTCTCAAGACCAGAAAAACTGAACATCGTATCAAAGGGTCGGTCAACCCCACAGCTAGCATGGACAAGGATTTGTACGAACGGTATTTCTGGCTGACAGCGGTGGAGAAGCGTTGCACATTTTATGGCTAAGAATGAAACTTTTGCTGAGACCCGAGTGGATTTATAACTCAACGAACACGTTCACAGGAGGACCTCTGACTGGAACTGAACTGAACCGATGTTCTGTACAACCGCGGTATTAAACTCTTTGTTAACAAAGAAAGGAGGATGGACTTTGTCTTTAAGTGAACAGCAGCTTTGGTAAGTGAAGTGTTTTTACATCTGCAGTAGCGTTACTACTGTTAGATTTTCTATCGTGTCGTTTTTATGATATGGTGAATATTGTTCCCTCTGACTCATGGATATGAGTCCATCACGTACACGTAAGTCACACCGGGGCAAACATGACAGACCTCCTGCAAAATGCAGCATAAGAATGGGGGATTGCCGACAAAAACCTGGTGGTTGTAACCGACAGCGCTTCTAACGTGGGCGTTGCCGTTCAGTAACCGGGATTCCTGCATGTGAAGTGTTTCACTCACACAGCAGCTTTTATAAAAACGTAGTTCTGGTTCTTTACTCTGTTGGTAGTCCATCCCAGCACACAGCAGCTTTTATAAAAACGTAGTTCTGGTTCTTTACTCTGTTAGTAGTCCATCCCAACAGACAGCAGCTTTTAGGCATTTTCTGTCGTTTGCTAGCAAACGAAAGTAACAAGGAGGCATCTTTACACAATATAGAGTTGGTAGAGAGATTTTTCCCTCCAGTGTGGGCGGGACTTAATTGTGCTGTCTCTGTCAGCAGGGATGTGTATCACATGGCCCACGTGAACCCTCGTGCACCCTCGTGCACGAGGTTACAAACAGAAAGGGGACATTTTGAAGGTTTACTTCAGGTTCTGTAGGACACCAGGAAAGCCTGATCCGGACCTCAATAGTGCCTCAGATCAGAACATAATGAACCTGACGGGATTCATTATTATTCCTGAGAAGCTTTGGAAAACAACAAACTTTCATGTTGGGAAGTCAAAATAAACCTAAACTGTAAAATGAATAAATAGAGCGTTTTCTGGATAAATCTGTGTAGTTTGTTTGTTTATAGTTTAGTCAACACAGATTTATTTTAAAAGGTTTACCACGTAAGCACAATATGAGCAAAATTATAAAAAAAAAACAACTAGATTTTCTTTGACATCAAATCAGTTAACTGATGAATGATACTCGAACAAAATGATCAAACAAATGTGAACTTAATCAAATTAATGAAGGAACGAATAAGCAGATAATACATTTGTATAAAACAGAACACAAAGATAAAAAATAAATAATATTTACAGAACAAAAAGAAGAAATAAATCATATAATAATAAAAAAATAACAGTTTCTTACAGTTTGTCTGTCGGTTGTTTGAAGCCTCACACACTGAAACACACACACTCAGCAGGTTTATAATCTGGATCATAACCGATGCCCCGCCCCTGATCCCCGAACATCAGCAGGGCGTCACACTCTCACGAGGAGAGAAACAGGACAAGGCTGAAAAGCTAAATTATGAGATATTTTTGTTTATCAAGAAATAAAATCATACAAACCACAAAATGACAATACGTCAAAATGCATTGACATCTACAGAATCTATGGACGTGTTGCGAAGTGTATGTGCCAGTCTGATGTAACCCTGCTTGTGTGGAGCTAAACATTGGACTGCAGCTAAAAATAGACCCAAACATCAACAAATCCATCATGAGCTGACAGATGACTGAGATACTGTTGATCAATATGAGACTACATAGTGGTTTAGATTCAGGATCAATGAGACTAGGGAGGAAATCTAAAAAACTGTTAATATCTGATACTTTACAGAACGTTTTTTACAATATATTTTCATCAAACAGGGTATTATCCAGTGTTAATTACATATAATATAGAATAGTTCAAATCAAGATTGATTTTAATCAGAAAAATGTAATCAGATCTGATTGAGATGCTTAATAAAACAAAAACACTCACCACTCTTCTTCAGCTGAGAGTTGAGGATCTTTAAGGCGGTCCTCAACATGTTCCACTTCCTCCAGTGAGTTAAATGGAAACTTTGACTTCTTGTTTAAAACAAAAAAGAAACAATTATACAAAAAGGAACCTTTACACAAACATTTGATAGAACATGCAATGTAAACGTATTTATCTACCTTTCTAGACCACGTCCCCTCTAGCAGATAACACGTTTAAACCATTATCTCACACACCTTTGATTTAATTCTATGGCTTAAAAAGAATACATCATGTTTCTACAATTTCACTCTTAAAATCATGCTTTTAAACATATTTAAAACGGGAAAGAAAGAGAGCCTACCAAATCAGTCACCAAACAAAGGCTGGCCTCGAGGCTGATCAGCTGCTCTCTCAGGTTTGTCTGAGTTCAGGAGGAAAGGTGAACGTCCCACCCCATTGTATTGTATGCCACCTGTTGCGTGGGTCCTAATGGTAGGCTGCCTGTTACCTGCCTGCAGTATTTGAACGCGAAAAAGGCGCGTTCGATGTGCGGATCCGCCTGGTGTCCGCTGTTTGACGGTGCGCGATCCGTGGGCGGCCCGTATCCTGTGTGCATGGCCGAACTGAGTGCGACAGTACGGCAGATCTGCCGACCTGAGGGCGGATCTGCCCCGGAGTTGACTGCTAGCTGGGTAGTGACAGTTTAGCTTTGACTTAAATGATTACAAAAGACTCTTAAACTGAATTTCAGACTCTTTTACAGACCAAACGAGTGGAAAAAGTTTTATTATTATAACAAATAAAAATGTTCTTTATATCTATATATAAATATTTACAATACAATACGTTGAATATCTTTGTCAGGCGGTTTGTAGTCAGTGACAATGTGAACTGTAAGTCTCTTCCTGCTGATCCTGAGTCAGATCTGAACCGCTCACAGCTTCACTTCCTGTCTCAGTGGCGGCGTGTTGCGCCATGTGCCGCCTCATGTTCGATACCTGCGTGAAGTTCTTATCACAGACGGAGCAGCTGAAGGGTTTCTCTCGGGTCTCTCCCATGTGCTGAGCCATGTGGCGCTTCAGGTTCCCTCCTTGTGTAAATCTGATGCCGCAGACGGAGCAGCTGAAGGGTTTCTCTCCCGAATGAGTTCTCAGGTGTTTCTTCAGAGCTCCGCTTGCAGCGAAGCCTTTAGTGCAGACGGAGCAGCTAAACGGTTTCTCTCCCGTGTGAATTCTCATGTGAGCCTTCAGGTTGTGCTTGTGATTGAATGTGTTCCCACACTGGCGGCACCGAAACGGTTTCTCTCCCGCTTCCACCGAGTTCTCCTCCACTTGGCTCTCGTCGAGCTCGGACTGCTCGCTGCCACACTTGTGTCGTCTGAACCCTGAAAGCCACGTGAACTTTTTGTCACAGATGTTGCAGCTGAACTGTTTCTGTCCCGTGTGGACGGCCGTGTGCTGAGTCATGTGGACCTTTTGTGTGAAACCTTTGGCGCAGAAGGGGCAGCTGAACGGTCTCTCTCCGGTGTGAAGCCTCTCGTGAGTCTTCAGATTCACCATCCGGCCAAATCTCTTCCCGCACTGAGAGCAGCTAAACGGTTTATCTCCGGTGTGACTCGTCATGTGACCCAGCAGCGACCTCTTACAGCCGAATGTTTTCCCACAGTGAGAGCAGCTGAATGGTCTCTCTCCAGTGTGGATCCTCACGTGAGTCTGCAGATGTTCTTTTCGGCCAAATATTTTCCCGCAGTCGGAGCAGCTGAATGGTTTCTTAACGGTGTTACATCCTGAGTTTAAACCCGGCTGAGGTCCTCTGCTCTCCGTCCCGTCAACATCACTGAACTCATCCTTGAATTCAGAGTCTCCAGTCTCCTCATCAGTATCTGGTTCTGGATGTCTATCTGGATCTGAGTTCCTGTCTGGTTCTGGTCCTCCACAGTCCTCTCCATCAGCTTCTGTTTCCATCTCTTCAGTTTGTCTTTGATGAAGCTGTGAGGACTGAGGTTTCTCTTTATCATCTTCACTCTTCACAGGAGTGAATGTGAATTTGGTGATATCAGCCTCCTCCAGACCTTGAAGCTGCTCTCCCTCCTGACTGGTCCAGAGTTCGTGGCTCTGAGACGATTCAGAGCCACATTTGTGTCTCTTGAGCTGATAAAGCCACGTGAACCTCTTGTCACAGACTCTGCAGCTGAACCGGTTCTCCTTGGTGTGAACGGACATGTGTTGTGTCAGATGTCCTCCGTGTTTGAAGCTTTTACCGCAAAGGGAGCAGCCGAACGGTCTCTCTCCGGTGTGAATCCTCCTGTGGATGTTCAGATTGTCCTTGCGGCTGAATGTCTTCCCACACTCTGAACAGCTGAATGATTTGTCTCCGGTGTCCGTCCCTCTGCTGTCCTCAGAGTGTCTCTGAGAGGACTCCGGGACACACTGATGACTCTTGAGCTGAGTGTACCAGGTGAATCTTTCTTCACAGAAATGACAGCTGACGCGTTTCTCTCCTGTGTGGACCGACATGTGATATGTCAGATTGACTTTTTGAGTAAAACTTCTCCCGCAGAAGGAGCAGCTGAAGGGTTTCTCTCCGGTGTGAGTCCTCATGTGGATCTTCAGATGTGGGCTGCGGCCAAATATTTTGCCACATTCAGAGCAGCTGTATGTTTTCTTTTTACATCTCAGATCATCGACGGGGACTTCAACGATCTTCAGTGACTTTAAAACCAACTCAGGTTCTCTGTTCTCCGTCCGATCGTCATCACTGACTTCGGTCTTAAACTCTGAGGACTCAGAAGGATACGAGTTCCAGACTGGTTCCTCCTGACTGGTCGAGAGTTCCTCCTGTTCCTCTTTAATGTGTGGGGGCTCTGGCTCCTCCTGGCCCAAAATAGAGCTCCACTCCTGCTGCTGAACATCTTCTTTATCCTCCAACAGCTGCTGGATGTCTGCAGGAAACACACATTTCATCAAGGTCAGTCCACCATCAACGTCAGTCCACCATCAAGGCCAGTCCACCTAAAATGAGACTCCGGGGCTAGAACCACCTACAGATGAACTGCAACCTCCTAAAGGAAAACTAGAACCTCCTACAGATGAACCTCCTAAAGGAAAACTAGAACCACCTACAGATGAACTGCAACCTCCTAAAAGGAAAACTAGAACCACCTACAGATGAACCTCCTAACGGAAAACTAGAACACCTACAGATGAACCTCCTAAAGGAAAACTAGAACCACCTACAGATGAACCTCCTAACGGAAAACTAGAACACCTACAGATGAACCTCCTAAAGGAAAACTAGAACCACCTACAGATGAACCTCCTAAAGGAAAACTAGAACCACCTACAGATGAACTGGAACCTCCTAAAGGAAAACTAAAACCACCTACAGATGAACCTCCTAAAGGAAAACTAGAACCACCTACAGATGAACCTCCTAAAGGAAAACTAGAACCACCTACAGATGAACCTCCTAAAGGAAAACTAGAACACCTACAGATGAACCTCCTAAAGGAAAACTAGAACCACCTACAGATGAACCTCCTAAAGGAAAACTAGAACACCTACAGATGAACCTCCTAAAGGAAAACTAGAACACCTACAGATGAACCTCCTAAAGGAAAACTAGAACCACCTAAAGATGAACCTCCTAAAGGAAAACTAGAACCACCTACAGATGAACCTCCTAAAGGAAAACTAGAACACCTACAGATGAACCTCCTAAAGGAAAACTAGAACCACCTACAGATGAACCTCCTAAAGGAAAACTAGAACCACCTAAAGATGAACCTCCTAAAGGAAAACTAGAACCACCTACAGATGAACTGCAACCTCCGAAAGGAAAACTAGAACCACCTACAGATGAACCTTCTAAAGGAAAACTAGAACCACCTAAAGATGAACCTCCTAAAGGAAAACTAGAACCACCTACAGATGAACCTCCTAAAGGAAAACTAGAACCACCTACAGATGAACCTCCTAAAGGAAAACTAGAACACCTACAGATGAACTGCAACCTCCGAAAGGAAAACTAGAACCACCTACAGATGAACCTTCTAAAGGAAAACTAGAACCACCTAAAGATGAACCTCCTAAAGGAAAACTAGAACCTCCTACAGATGAACTGGAACCTCCTAAAGGAAAACTAGAACCACCTACAGATGAACCTCCTAAAGGAAAACTAGAACCACCTACAGATGAACCTCCTAAAGGAAAACTAGAACCACCTACAGATGAACCTCCTAACGGAAAACTAGAACCACCTACAGATGAACCTCCTAAAGGAAAACTAGAACCACCTACAGATGAACCTCCTAAACTAGAACCTCCTACAGATGAACCTCCTAAAGGAAAACTAGAACCTCCTACAGATGAACCTCCTAAAGGAAAACTAGAACCACCTACAGATGAACCTCCTAAAGGAAAACTAGAACCACCTACAGATGAACCTCCTAAAGGAAAACTAGAACCACCTACAGATGAACCTCCTAAAGGAAAACTAGAACCACCTACAGATGAACCTCCTAAAGGAAAACTAGAACCTCCTACAGATGAACTGGAACCTCCTAAAGGAAAACTAGAACCACCTACAGATGAACCTCCTAAAGGAAAACTAGAACCACCTACAGATGAACTGCAACCTCCTAAAGGAAAACTAGAACCACCTACAGATGAACTGGAACCTCCTAAAGGAAAAATAGAACCACCTACAGATGAACCTCCTAAAGGAAAACTAGAACCTCCTACAGATGAACTGGAACCTCCTAAAGGAAAACTAGAACCACCTACAGATGAACCTCCTAAAGGAAAACTAGAACCACCTACAGATGAACTGCAACCTCCTAAAGGAAAACTAGAACCACCTACAGATGAACCTCCTAAAGGAAAACTAGAACCACCTACAGATGAACCTCCTAAAGGAAAACTAGAACCTCCTACAGATGAACCTCCTAAAGGAAAACTAGAACCACCTACAGATGAACCTCCTAACGGAAAACTAGAACCACCTACAGATGAACCTCCTAAAGGAAAACTAGAACCACCTACAGATGAACCTCCTAAAGGAAAACTAGAACCACCTACAGATGAACCTCCTAAAGGAAAACTAGAACCACCTACAGATGAACCTCCTAAAGGAAAACTAGAACACCTACAGATGAACCTCCTAAAGGAAAACTAGAACACCTACAGATGAACCTCCTAAAGGAAAACTAGAACCTCCTACAGATGAACTGGAACCTCCTAAAGGAAAACTAGAACCACCTACAGATGAACCTCCTAAAGGAAAACTAGAACCACCTACAGATGAACCTCCTAAAGGAAAACTAGAACCACCTACAGATGAACCTCCTAACGGAAAACTAGAACCACCTACAGATGAACCTCCTAAAGGAAAACTAGAACCACCTACAGATGAACCTCCTAAACTAGAACCTCCTACAGATGAACCTCCTAAAGGAAAACTAGAACCTCCTACAGATGAACCTCCTAAAGGAAAACTAGAACCACCTACAGATGAACCTCCTAAAGGAAAACTAGAACCACCTACAGATGAACCTCCTAAAGGAAAAATAGAACCACCTACAGATGAACCTCCTAAAGGAAAACTAGAACCTCCTACAGATGAACTGGAACCTCCTAAAGGAAAACTAGAACCACCTACAGATGAACCTCCTAAAGGAAAACTAGAACCACCTACAGATGAACCTCCTAAAGGAAAACTAGAACCTCCTACAGATGAACCTCCTAAAGGAAAACTAGAACCACCTACAGATGAACCTCCTAACGGAAAACTAGAACCACCTACAGATGAACCTCCTAAAGGAAAACTAGAACCACCTACAGATGAACCTCCTAAAGGAAAACTAGAACCACCTACAGATGAACCTCCTAAAGGAAAACTAGAACCACCTACAGATGAACCTCCTAAAGGAAAACTAGAACACCTACAGATGAACCTCCTAAAGGAAAACTAGAACCACCTACAGATGAACCTCCTAAAGGAAAACTAGAACCACCTACAGATGAACCTCCTAAAGGAAAACTAGAACCTCCTACAGATGAACCTCCTAAAGGAAAACTAGAACCACCTACAGATGAACCTCCTAAAGGAAAACTAGAACCACCTACAGATGAACCTCCTAAAGGAAAACTAGAACCACCTAAAGGACCCGATGAATCTGTTCTCTAAATGAAGAACAAATTAACCAGGTTCTCTTGAACATCCACATTGTTCCTACCTGAACCTTCTTCTTCTTCATCATCTTCACTCTTCACAGGAGTGATTGTGAACTTGGTGATATCAGCCTCCTCCAGACCTTGAAGCTGTTCTCTCTCCTGGTCCTCTTTAATGTGTGGGGGCTCTGGGTCCTCCTGGTCCTCTTTAATGTGTGGGGGCTCTGGGTCCTCCTGGTCCTCTTTAATGTGTGGGGGCTCTGGGTCCTCCTGGTCCTCTTTAATGTGTGGGGGATCTGGGTCCTCCTGGTCCTCTTTAATGTGTGGGGGCTCTGGGTCCTCCTGGTCCTCTTTAATGTGTGGGGGCTCTGGGTCCTCCTGGTCCTCTTTAATGTGTGGGGGATCTGGGTCCTCCTGGTCCTCTTTAATGTGTGGGGGCTCTGGGTCCTCCTGGTCCTCTTTAATGTGTGGGGGGTCTGGGTCCTCCTGGTCCTCTTTAATGTGTGGGGGCTCTGGGTCCTCCTGGTCCTCTTTAATGTGTGGGGGCTCTGGGTCCTCCGGTTCCTCTTTAATGTGTGGGGGATCTGGGTCCTCCTGGTCCAGACTGGAGCTCCACTCCTGCTGCTCAGGGGGAACCTCTTCTTTAACCACCAACAGCTGCTGGACGTCTGCATGAAACAGGAAACACACATTCTGAACCTTTAGATGTCAGAAATGTTACTTTTCTAGTTCTACATACAATAAATACCCTAAATGACCTGTGGGATCCTTATTATTTAAACAGTGTGTGTAAATGGCCACCTGTGTCCACATATACAGTATTTAAGGGAACCGTATCACAATTGGAATATATACATTTTCTGGGACTTTTTATATCTAGAATAGAGGACATGCAATGGTTAATAGTCTTATATTATGAAGAGATGAAACTTAAATTGTTGTGCAATGGTTGCAATACAAAGTGGGAAAGAGCAAATTAACAAAATATAAAAAGAAAAAACAATGTTTCGCTCTACAAATCTTGAAGTTCTCACATAATGATTTTTTCAGACTCAACCAACTTTTATATTGTATTTAATTACTTGTTTATTGTTTACAGCTGCTGGACGACCAGAATGAAAACAGACACTGAGTACTTTAATATTATATATAGATAAATATATATATATATTAATATATAAATATAAATAAAATTATAATAAATATATATATTTATAGTAGGACGAATGCAGGAAATAGAATGAAAACAGAGACATTAGTACTACTTTAATATTAATAATTTTCCTGACTGAGTGTTTGAATTCATTAAATGTTAAAACAATAACCATAATAATAATAAAATATATATACATAATATATCATTATATAATATAATATAGTATATAATATAGAATATAATAATATAAAATAATACAATATATATAATATAATAATAACATAAACCAGCTCCTCCTCATTAAAGCTAACGTTAGCTTAGCAACATTAGCTGAGCAGTAAACAAGAGAGAAAACCAACCTGTTCTTCTTCGCGGCTTCATTTCGTGTAGCAGCCGTTTTCGGTATCGGTCTCTGCTCCGTTAACCTACCGGAAGTCTCCCGGTTAGTTTCTTATCCCGTTATTTAGAGGCAGATGACGGTTGTAGATATAGCTATCTATCTATCTAACGGTTCACCGACCGAGCAGCTGGAGGAGCGGCTGACTAGAACACGAGCACATCCGGGGGAGGACAAATTTCAAAATAAAAAGCTCACTGATTACTGACCGGTCACGTTGTGTAGTTTATGATATTAAAATTAATTATATTGTAGTTCCTCTCACTGTAGCTACGATTATAATACATTGCATCATGACTTATTCAAATACGTTTACATTTATTTCACTCATTAAAATGTGTTGTATTGAACAACTCGTATTGTGAAGGCCTGCAACGTTGCACCGGAAGCTCTAACACAAGATGGCGTTCAGGTTAGAAAATGTCTGATGTTCATTTCTTTAATTTTAGTTAATTTATTGTTGCTGCATCGTCTGAAACGAATAGTAAATATATTATACATATTTATATTATAATAAATAAATTCTGATAAATCCCAAACTCTAAATAAATGATTATTATTATCAATAAAATATAATAAATCCCAAACTCTAAATAAATTATTATTATTATCAATAAAATATAATATATCATAAACTAATTATAAATGATTATTACTATTAATAAAATTATATTTAAAACATTAAAATGTTTAATATGTAAAGGATAATTATTGATCTGTGATTGGCTAATATTTTATTACTTCACAGAATGAAACTAAATAAAACACAATGAGAACAGGAAGTGATGTCACACTGTTGCACTGCTGTGACTGTTATTATTGTTATTATTATTTATCTGGATAATTTGTTTCATACAGAATTCAAACTACCAAAAATGTGAATATTACAACTGATAATAAATATATAATAAAAATATCAATAACAGTATTAAAAATAAGTCAGAGATGTGACTAAAGAACAGAAGAAGAGTTAGTTGTTAATACATACATTTAAATCTGTGTAAACTACATCTGAACACTAACGTTTCTTAATAACCAAAGATCACAAAAACTATTTTATTCTATTTATTGGTTTATTTAATACGGGACATTGCACATTAATAAAAACATTTCTGTAAATGTGCCAGAGTTAAAGCCAAAAGGCTATTTTTCATCTGTAGTCCCAAAAGGCAGATGTTACAAAATAAACCTAAAAACAGAAGATAAGATTAAATTGAAAAGGTTAAACAATGTTGACGATTTACAATGTGTGCACAAACAATGAAAAAATACATTGTCAAGGACTAACAAGACTAATGCAACACAGAGGCTCTCAGAGTCAACACACACAACACAGAGGCTCTCGGAGTCAACACACACAACACAGAGGCTCTCGGAGTCAACACACACAACACAGAGGCTCTCGGAGTCAACACACACAACACAGAGGCTCTCGGAGTCAACACACACAACACAGAGGCTCTCAGAGTCAACACACACAACACAGAGGCTCTCGGAGTCAACACACACAACACAGAGGCTCTCAGAGTCAACACACACAACACAGAGGCTCTCGGAGTCAACACACACAACACAGAGGCTCTCAGAGTCAACACACACAACACAGAGGCTCTCGGAGTCAACACACACAACACAGAGGCTCTCGGAGTCAACACACACAACACAGAGGCTCTCGGAGTCAACACACACAACACAGAGGCTCTCGGAGTCAACACACACAACACAGAGGCTCTCGGAGTCAACACACACAACACAGAGGCTCTCGGAGTCAACACACACAACACAGAGGCTCTCGGAGTCAACACACACAACACAGAGGCTCTCGGAGTCAACACACACAACACAGAGGCTCTCGGAGTCAACACACACAACACAGAGGCTCTCGGAGTCAACACACACAACACAGAGGCTCTCGGAGTCAACACACACAACACAGAGGCTCTCGGAGTCAACACACACAACACAGAGGCTCTCGGAGTCAACACACACAACACAGAGGCTCTCGGAGTCAACACACACAACACAGAGGCTCTCGGAGTCAACACACACAACACAGAGGCTCTCAGAGTCAACACACACAACACAGAGGCTCTCAGAGTCAACACACACAACACAGAGGCTCTCGGAGTCAACACACACAACACAGAGGCTCTCGGAGTCAACACACACAACACAGAGGCTCTCGGAGTCAACACACACAACACAGAGGCTCTCGGAGTCAACACACACAACACAGAGGCTCTCGGAGTCAACACACACAACACAGAGGCTCTCGGAGTCAACACACACAACACAGAGGCTCTCGGAGTCAACACACACAACACAGAGGCTCTCGGAGTCAACACACACAACACAGAGGCTCTCGGAGTCAACACACACAACACAGAGGCTCTCGGAGTCAACACACACAACACAGAGGCTCTCGGAGTCAACACACACAACACAGAGGCTCTCGGAGTCAACACACACAACACAGAGGCTCTCGGAGTCAACACACACAACACAGAGGCTCTCGGAGTCAACACACACAACACAGAGGCTCTCGGAGTCAACACACACAACACAGAGGCTCTCGGAGTCAACACACACAACACAGAGGCTCTCAGAGTCAACACACACAACACAGAGGCTCTCGGAGTCAACACACACAACACAAATACAATGAGGGATGACTGTTAAAATAGAAACATGGACTAAAGACATGCTGCAGTTATTAGACACTAAAAAACATTCATGTCAGAGGCTCAACACATAAAACAGACGACAACAGACAGACAGACATGTGACAACAGACAGACATGTGACAACAGACAGACAGGTGACAACAGACAGACAGGTGACAACAGACAGACAGACATGTGACAACAGACAGACAGGTGACAACAGACAGACAGGTGACAACAGAAAGACAGACATGTGACAACAGACAGACAGACGACAACAGACAGACAGGTGCCAACAGACGACAACAGACAACAACAGACAGACATGTGACAACAGACGACAACAGACAGATATGTGCCAACAGACGACAACAGACAACAGGCGACAACAGACAGACAGGTGACAACAGATGACAACAGACAGATATGTGCCAACAGACGACAACAGACAACAGGCGACAACAGACAGACAGGTGACAACCGACGACAACAGACAGACAGGTGACAACAGACAGACATACATGTGACAACAGACATGTGACAACAGACAGACATGTGACAACAGACAAGTGACAACAGACAGACAGGTGACAACAGACAGGCGACAACAGACAGATAGGTGACAACTGACAGACATGTGACAACAGACAGGCGACAACAGACATACGACAACAGACATACGACAACAGACAGACATACATGTGGCAACAGACAGGCGACAACAGACAGACAGGTGTTACATTCTAGTGCTGACAGAGCTGGGTACTAACTAACCATTTCTTAAATTGAGCTTTAAATGAACTGTATGTTTGTAATTCTCTAATGGTCACTGGGATGGAGTTCCATTGTCGTGCACTGAAAGCACTTTTCCTGAGTGGGATAATGCAATCCCCTCTTGCTGCACCTCCTGTGAGCCGATATCCAGTTGTTCTTGTGATTACAAATTGTTTGAGCGGAGGAGAGGTCAAGCCATCTATAATCTTGTACATGAGACAGACATTCACATATTTAATCGTGTTCTCCCAACTAAACAAGTTATATGTTGTTAGTATAGGGCAATGATGAGAACGAACAGATTTTCGTTTATACAATGAAGGAAGCTTTGTCACGATGAGGGTCTTCATCCCGTCGTGTGTTCTTCATGTGGCGTCTGTTTTTAACTGTTTTAACTGTTTTAAACTTCACTAATAAATCACTTTGTTATAAGAAGTTACAAAATCCGTTATAAAGTGAATTTATTACCTGCACAACTTTTCATGAAAGTGAAAACCAGGTTCTTGGGTGAGAAACACAGGATCAAGCTGTGGAAGTCCTCCAGTGATGTCTCAGCTTCTCTTTGTGAAGTGGAATAGAACATCGAGTAACATCACAGTGTCTAAAATACAGCTCATAAAAACAGTCAACACGCCATAACACTACATAAAAACAGTCAACACGCCGTAACACTTCATAAAAACAGTCAACACGCCGTAACACTACATAAAAACAGTCAACACGCCGGAACAGGAAGCTGGAGGCATCTTTTCTGCGGGCTGTTGTGTAACCTCAGAGCCGATGTCACGACGAGTCTTTGTGGTACTTCACGTGGTGTTGAAGCTTTGCCTCCAGGTGAAACTCTTCCCACACACGGAGCAGCTGAAGGGTTTCTCTCCAGTGTGAATCCTCAGGTGTTTCCGTAACGACCCGCTGCACAAGTACTTCATGCACACCGAACAACCGTACGGTTTCTCTCCCGTGTGAATCCTCATGTGCTCCTGCAGGTTCTTCTGTCGGCGAAATCTTTTCTTGCACCGAGAGCATCCGAACGGTCTCTCTGCCAGATCCCGCCTTGCTTCCCCGACGTCGTTCTCTAAACTCATTGTGGTCTCGTTGGGACCATCAGGACAGACTCAGCTCTGAACTTTCGGATCGGAGGACTCTGAGTTGCAGGCCGGAGCTTCATGCCGCTTCAGATCGTAACAACATGCGAACCATTTCCCACAAACACAGTAGAGGAACCGCTTGTTCTCCGTGGCGACGCTCCGGTCGGTCACATTACCTCTTTTGGGCAATCCTTTCTCGCAGAAGGAGCAGCCGAACGGTTTCTCTCCTGCGTGAGTCCTCATGTGTGACTTCAGGGTTTCCTCTCCGCTGAATGTTTTCCCACATTCAGAGCACACGAACGATTTACTGTCGCCGACTTCCTTGTTAGTGTTTGAACCTGACCGGCCTACTTCATCATCATCATCATCAGAGTCGGACGTCTCATCCTCAGAGTCTGCTCCTCCATCAGCGGCCGTGTGACTCGGAGACGACTCGTCACATTGGTGTTTTTCAGTTTGTCCATGCGAAACTTCGGCGACAGACGCAGCAGCGGAAGCGTATCTTGCCGATGTGACGCATCATGTGTTGGATCAGATATCCTCTCTGAGTGAACCGTCGGCCGCAAACCGAGCAGATCTGTCCTCGGCGAGCGTCTCTTTGCTCAGACGGCGGCTGTAGCAGCGTCTTTTATCGCACTCGGAGGAGTTGCACCGACGACGTTCGATTCCCGAGTCAGACGTCGGTCTCTTGTTACAAACTTTACAGCTCTGACGCGTCACCGCTCTCTGGACCAGACATCCCTGTTTCCTGTTTTTCTTTCCACAAACAGGAAGTTCAGGGTTCAAACCCGACAGATTCTCTGGTCTCCTCAAAATCCTCACAGCTGACTTCAATCTCAGCGACAGAAAAGTCTCCAGTCTCCTCATCAGTTTCTGGTTCATGGATGTCTATCTGATTCAAGTTCCTGTCTGGTTCTGGCCTTCCACAGTCCTCTCCATCACCTTCTGTTTCCATCTGTTCAGTTTGTATTTGATGAAGCTGTGAGGACTGAGGTTTCTCTTCATCATCGTACTCCACCACGGTTTCCTCAAACAGACCGACAATCTCCTCCGCAGCCGCCGTTAGCCGCTCGGTGAGCAGCGCTCTCAGCGCCGGGATTTCAGCCGCTTCTTCTCCTTTTTCCACCCGCAGCAGAACGTCTTCGGCGGCGGCGCCGAGCCGCTCGTGTACCGACACCCGCAGCAGCCGCACGGCGCACATTTTGCTCCTTTTTCTGCGGACAAAGAGAGCCAGTGGGGCCGCGAACACACATACGGAGTTCCGCGTCGACAACGGTTCGCTTTGAGGAGAGCGAAGCGGCGGAAGCGAACAGCGAACTCTGCTGGGCCGGAGGGCGAACAACAAGGAGTACTCTGATACTGAAGTACAAGTAGTAATAATACAGTGTAGAATTAATAACTAATATTAATGTTATTAATAAAAGTAATAATCACCATCACAATATTTTTACTAATATTAACGATGTACGATTTTTATTGACAATAATGACAAGCAGAATATTACTATTAGAAGTAACTAGGTTATATTATTAATAGTGTAATATTAATAACAATGACAATCATTAGTTATTTTCTACTGAACACCTTAAACTGAATGAATACAAATTCAGACCAAAATAAACATTTAATGTAACATTCAGTTTGTTCTCCATTATTAATATTAATAACGACGATTGTTGCTGCTGTCGAATCTGAAAGAGTTGATTTAAACCACAGGAAGTAAAAACATGGAGTTTCTTCTTCACCTCAAATTATCAACATGATTCTACAAACATGTTATGATTCAGCCTGATATTAAGAGACATGAACACACCTGTGTGCGTGTGTGTGTGTGATACTCGATGCTGATCACAGATCAATATATAAATGGATCATGGGACTCTGGATCCAGGACTTGAAACCTGTCTGAACAGTCAGGTGACCACGTTGTCTGTTCTCGTTACAGGAACAGTAAACTGTGTTCTGGTCAGAATAAATAAATAAAATATATAAATAAATATTCAGTCAAAATATGAGATCAGTGTTAATTCTTTTTAATATCTGATCCTGGAAATGTTACATGAACAACAAATCTGTAGGAGAGCTAACGTTAGCTGGTAAAGGTTAACTAGTTAACGTTAGCTGGTAAAGGTTAGCTAGTTTAAGTTAGCCAGTTAACGTTAACTAGTTATGGTTAGCTGTTAGCAGTCGGTTAGCAGAGCAACATTTGTCTTGATCAGACATTTTTGACATAATTTATTCCCATCATGTTGCTCACATTAATCAAAGTGACCAGTTCGTCTATCGACAGTACGAAGCTAACGGAAGTTACATTCAGATCCAATATGGTGCGTTCAAGCTCTACTCAGTGAAACTGTATAAGGTAAATTACCACGCTCTCATGCTGTCACACATGTATCTTCATATACCTTCTTGTAAAATGTAGTTTTCAGTGAGAAACTTGAACAAATCCGGTTGTTTGAAGATGTTTCCACATTAATATGAAATAAACATGAGAGATAAATTTAAGCTGTTAACTTCCTGACACTCCAAATTGATTAATATACAGAAATAAAACTACTAATGCCCCTAAAATGTTTAATCAAAGCGTATTTTTCAATAAATACAATAATTTATTTCTGTGTTTTTCTGCAAATCACCACTAAAGATGACCACAAAGTAAAAGCATAACATTTTGTTCAAATCTCTGTTGATTTTATTTATTATTTTAAAGACCCACATTTTCCATTTCGGACAACTAGGTTGGATAAAGAAGCCGTCCATGTCCAGAAGTGTCAATTTCACTTCACATCCCACAATGCATAGCTCTGCTGGCTACAGGAGCCCGTTTAGCACAAACCTGCAGTTCAGGTCCGATGGGGGTTGGATCCACAAACTAAATGAACCTCCTCAGAATCACAACGTTCAGCACGTCTAAACGGGTACCAAGAGTTCTGCTTTCAGACCTGGTCTGACGTCTGGACCTGATGGGTCCTGACAAAGTCTCGGGTTAAGGTCCAGAAACGGTACTTGTTACTGTCGTTGACCTTCCTCAGCAGCCATCGAGGTACATCTGTACCGGACCAACTGGACTTGTGATCTGGTCTCAGGTTTCTGACTACCACACCACATGTGTTGTGTTCTACATCATCAATGAATGTATTTCTGATCATTTTCAATCACTTCATCTATAACAGTCAGGTTCTGAGCCCCCGACATGAAAAGCTTTGTGAACATGGCTGCACGTCTTCTGACTGGAGGACCATCACGATGTGTTCAAAGGTTCAATTTCCTGTTCTACTTTGGTTGAATGGGAATCTGCGTCAGCCCCCCGACTGTCGGCCCCGCCACCTTCGGCCCCGCCACCGTCGGCCCCGCCACCGTCGGCCCCGCCACCGTCGGCCCCGCCACCGTCGGCCCCGCCACCGTCGGCCCCGCCACCGTCGGCCCCGCCACCGTCGGCCCCGCCACCTTCGGCCCCGCCACCTTCGGCCCCGCCACCTTCGGCCCCGCCACCTTCGGCCCCGCCACCGTGCAGCTTCATGTGTCTCTTCAGATGTCCTGTAACAGTAAAACATTTCCCACAGACGGAGCAGCTGAATGGTTTCTCTCCGGTGTGGACCCTCATGTGGATCTTCAGGCTCCCCTTCTGGGCACAAGTTTTCCCGCACACGTTGCAGCTGAAGGGTTTCTCCCCCGTGTGGACCCTCATGTGTTTGGTCAAGTCTCCTTTTTCGGCACAGCACTTCCCACAGAAGGGACAGCTGAAGGGTTTCTCTCCCGTGTGGACCCTCATGTGTTTCTTCAGGTCTGTTTTCTGAGCGCACCCTTTGCCACAGATGGAGCAGCTGAAGGGTTTCTCCCCTGTGTGGTACTTCATGTGTCTGTTGAGGTGTTCTTTCACGTGAAAGCTTTTGCTACACAGCAAGCAGGTGAAGGGTTTCTCTCCGGTGTGGATCCTCATGTGTCGGGTCATGTTCCCTCGTCCGCTGAAGTTCTTCCCACAGAACAAGCAGCTGTACGGCTGCTCTCCGGTGTGACACCTCATGTGAGCCGTCAGCGAGCCGCTGTCTTTGAACGTCTTATCACAGCCGGTACACGGGAACGGCCTCTCGCCCGTGTGGTCTCTGACGTGTCTGTTCAAGTTGCCCTTCAGGCTAAAACTTTTCCCACAATAGGAGCATGGAAACGGTCTCTCTTTGACTGAAGAGCCGACGTCGCTCTCAGAGACTTCACTGTGTTTCTGAGACTCGACACCCGACTGGGCTTCGTTGGTTTGTGACCAATCAGAGTCGTTGGTTTCAGAAGAGTCCAGAGA
This sequence comes from Leptoclinus maculatus, assembly GCA_032191485.1. Classification (NCBI taxonomy): domain Eukaryota; kingdom Metazoa; phylum Chordata; class Actinopteri; order Perciformes; family Stichaeidae; genus Leptoclinus; species Leptoclinus maculatus. Next base: position 185,950 of record JAVDOI010000047.1, on the reverse strand, counting down.
ATCGTCTTCATTAACTGGTAGTAAATGTGGATCTGAGTTCCTGTCTGGTTCTGGTCCTTCACAGTCCTCTCCATCAGCTTCTGTTTCCATCTGTTCAGTTTGTCTTTGATGAAGCTGTGAGGACTGAGGTTCCTCTTCATCATCTTCACTCTTCACAGGAGTGAATGAGAACTTGATATCAGCCTCCTCCAGACCTTGAAGCTGCTCTCCCTCCTGACTGGTCCAGAGTTCCTCCTGTTCCTCTTTAATGTGTGGGGGCTCTGGGTCATCCTGGTCCAGACTGGAGCTCCACTCCTGCTGCTCTTTATCCTCCAACAGCTGCTGGACGTCTGCAGGAAACAGGAAACACACACACATTAGTGTTAATGTTCTACCAGCTGCTGCACCGACACCGTGCTGCTTTAGAAGCTGCAGGATGGAAACGAGGTCGGCTTCCACTTCAAACAAAATTAGAAGCAAAACAAAATGCTGAAGATAGAGCTATTATTGAAGTGAAACGCTAATACTAAAGCTTAAAGAGAATGCTTAAAGAGAATGCTAATACTGGAGCTAAAGCTAATGCTGAAGCTAAAAGCTTATAGTAAAGCTAATGTTATTACTGGAGCTAAAGCTGATTCTGAAGCTAAAGCAACACTGAAGCTATGGCTAATAATGAAGCTAAAGTTATTTCTGGACCTAAAGCAAATACTGAAGTTCCAGCAAATACTGGAGCTAAAGCTCATACTTAATCTAATAATTCAGCTAGATAGATAATACATGAAGCTAAAGTATTAGCTTTGTATTAATTGTGTCGCATTAACGGTTAAAAATGTGTGGTGTAGTATTAGCGATTTATAATTAGCAATGAAGTATACGTTTTGTATTATTAGCTGTGTAATACCGGCTTTGCAGTATTAAAGGCTTAAAATTAGCAGTGTAGTATTAGCTTTATGTTAGTATTTATGGTTTAGTATGTTGTGGCAATTTATCATATTGTTCTTTTAGATATAACTTGTATTGCTTAAACCTAATCCCAATCTAAAAGAGTCTAGAACCACAGCTAGAAGTTAAAAGAGCCAGAGAAAGTACATTTAGTACGTTAACTAGTTGTCAACCTATTCAGTAACTATACAGTGAAATATTACAGAGAAAACATGAGGACAAACTTAGGACAGTAGCAGGTCCACAAACGCATTTCAACAAAATGAAATGAATAAATAAAAATAAAACATTAAAGAATATTCAATTCTGTTTAAGTTTAAGCTCAACATGAGGTATGTTGATGCCCTCGTCCTTTGATCAATACTGAAAGAATATGTGAGCTAGCTTCACTGTTTACACTGAACTGAACTGATCGGCAACAACTTGGGTCTGTGTTTACTTCCTGTCAGGTTATGTCATTCAAATACACAATAATGTTCACATTACTGTGACATGATTTTCAAAAAGATGAGAATATCTCCATTGTCTGGGGAGAGGGTCGACCTTTCTGTAGTGACTGTTACTACTGGACCTGTCTAGCTTCACTCTGATGCTTCTGTCAGCACCTGCACCAGGTGTGTGTCTGTGTGACTCTCACAGAGGGGGCGTGTCTACAGCTCCTGTCTGTGTGACTCTCACAGAGGGGGCGTGTCTACAGCACCGGTCTGTGTGACTCTCACAGAGGGGGCGTGTCTGCAGCACCTGTCTGTGTGACTCTCACAGAGGGGGCGTGTCTGCAGCACCTGTCTGTGTGACTCTCACAGAGGGGGCGTGTCTACAGCACCTGTCTGTGTGACTCTCACAGAGGGGGCGTGTCTACAGCACCTGTCTGTGTGACTCTCACAGAGGGGGCGTGTCTACAGCACCTGTCTGTGTGACTCTCACAGAGGGGGCGTGTCTACAGCTCCTGTCTGTGTGACTCTCACAGAGGGGGCGTGTCTACAGCACCTGTCTGTGTGACTCTCACAGAGGGGCGTGTCTACAGCACCTGTCTGTGTGACTCTCACAGAGGGGCGTGTCTACAGCACCTGTCTGTGTGACTCTCACAGAGGGGGCGTGTCTACAGCTCCTGTCTGTGTGACTCTCACAGAGGGGGCGTGTCTACAGCACCTGTCTGTGTGACTCTCACAGAGGGGCGTGTCTACAGCTCCTGTCTGTGTGACTCTCACAGAGGGGGCGTGTCTACAGCACCTGTCTGTGTGACTCTCACAGAGGGGGCGTGTCTACAGCACCTGTCTGTGTGACTCTCACAGAGGGGGCGTGTCTACAGCACCTGTCTGTGTGACTCTCACAGACCCCAATAGATGCTGTAATAGCTTTAGCGAGTTAACTTGAGATTCACACATTAGATACGAGACAAACACCACTCACACACATACCAGATGTATTCGAACGAAAATGAAGGTTTAAGAAAGTTACCACAGGTTATGTTGGCTCAGGAGGAACATACCAATCAGTGAAACGTACACAAAGCCCTTGTCCTGTATGTTAGACCAGCGGTCCCCAACCACCGGGTCATTTGGTACCGGGCCGCACAGAAAGAATAAATATTATATTATTTCCGTTTTATTGATTATCAGAGTCTGAAAGAAGTTTTATTTTGAAAAATGACCGGATTCTCTCCCACTTTCACCCGCCTGTGGCTCTCGACATGTCAAGACGCTCGTCTCGGTCACGTGATACGTTACGTTAGGGTTAGGGTTGGGCCCACTAAGAGACAGAAGAAGAGCCTACAACCTACAAGAGAAAGAGATCTTCATTTAACAGACAATATCAGGAGTCTGATTAAACATCAGGAGTAACTCTGACGCACCAAGCCGCTCTGCAGAACATGTGTCGACAGAGGAAGATCAGCTGCTGGAGGTTGTAAATGACGGTGGCTTTAAAAGTGTGTTTGAGACGACAACTCTGCTGTTTAGGGTTAAAATCAAGGCTGAGTATCCTGAGATCACCACTAAAGCACTGAAGACCCTGCTTCCATTCCACACATCCTCTTTGTGAAGCAGGATGTTCTGCAGTGACAGCAGTCAGAACATAACGAAGTAGACTGGACATGAGGAACACACTTCAGGTGTCATCGTCTCCCTTTACCTCAGATGGGACGTCTCGTTGTAGAGAAACAGGCTCAGGGCTCCACTGATTCATTATTGTGAGTTGTATTTTTTATGCATTTTATATTTGTTTTCATGCCGATCGTATCATTTTATTTCGTCGTGTTTATCCGACACACCTTGAAGGTCCGTGGAAATATTGTCTTCCATGAAACCGGTCCGCGGTGCAACAAAGGTTGTGGACCTCTGTGTTAGATGACATCACAGTCAAACATGTGTTTCTGATCTTTGCCCTATAAATGTATGAGGTAGAGAAGTTATGTTTATCGGTATGATGGACAGAAAATACTGCTGCTGTCTCTGTTTCTCTTGTTTAAGGGGGAGTCCTCGGTACGAGGCCCACGAATGGAGTGGAGTGTCTGACTGGCTGTATATTCAGACCCAGACTCAGAGGATCCTGGTCCAGACTCACAGAGGATCCTGGTCCAGACTCACAGAGGATCCTGGTCCAGACTCACAGAGGATCCTGGTCCAGACTCACAGAGGATCCTGGTCCAGACTCAGAGGATCCTGGTCCAGACTCACAGAGGATCCTGGTCCAGACTCAGAGGATCCTGGTCCAGACTCACAGAGGATCCTGGTCCAGACTCAGAGGATCCTGGTCCAGACTCAGAGGATCCTGGTCCAGACTCAGAGGATCCTGGTCCAGACTCACAGAGGATCCTGGTCCAGACTCACAGAGGATCCTGGTCCAGACTCAGAGGATCCTGGTCCAGACTCAGAGGATCCTGGTCCAGACTCACAGAGGATCCTGGTCCAGACTCACAGAGGATCCTGGTCCAGACTCAGAGGATCCTGGTCCAGACTCACAGAGGATCCTGGTCCAGACTCAGAGGATCCTGGTCCAGACTCACAGAGGATCCTGGTCCAGACTCAGAGGATCCTGGTCCAGACTCAGAGGATCCTGGTCCAGACTCAGAGGATCCTGGTCCAGACTCACAGAGGATCCTGGTCCAGACTCACAGAGGATCCTGGTCCAGACTCAGAGGATCCTGGTCCAGACTCAGAGGATCCTGGTCCAGACTCACAGAGGATCCTGGTCCAGACTCACAGAGGATCCTGGTCCAGACTCAGAGGATCCTGGTCCAGACTCAGAGGATCCTGGTCCAGACTCACAGAGGATCCTGGTCCAGACTCACAGAGGATCCTGGTCCAGACTCAGAGGATCCTGGTCCAGACTCACAGAGGATCCTGGTCCAGACTCAGAGGATCCTGGTCCAGACTCACAGAGGATCCTGGTCCAGACTCACAGAGGATCCTGGTCCAGACTCACAGAGGATCCTGGTCCAGACTCACAGAGGATCCTGGTCCCTTACAGGTTATAAACTGTCTCATCAAAGCGAATAAGAACACCACTAACCAGACAGTTAGGGGTCATCCAAAGTTATCAACATGTTCACAGTAGTACAAAGAGTACTACTTTTCCAGACCCCCCCCCCCCCCCCCCCAAAGTAGTACATATCAACATTTGTATCACATTACATGACAGAGGTCTAGATTTTAGGAGTCCCAACTATAGACACAAACACAATAATATGTATATAGAAGATATGTATCCAACAATTATTAAAACCACTTTAAAACTGTTTTTAGTTTGTGCTGAGTCAGTTTCTGATGTTTCAGAAGTTGACAGCGAGTCGGGAACAGCTCACTGCACACCGGGCACTGGAGCAATTTACCCCCAATGTTGTTGTTGTTGTCGTTCTTGCCTCGCTCTCCTCCGATGCACAAGCAAGGTGCTCGGAGACCCCCCCCCCCCCCCCCCCCCCGGCTCGGGCGTTCCTGCAGCGCTTTGTTGCAGCTCTTTCAGCGTCTGACAGGCTCTCGCGCGGCCGTTAAATTTTTGGGAAACAGCGTGGACGTCGCAAAGAAACTCGATTCGACTCAATCCGCAGCATTAGAGAGTGTTTGCACGAGGTGCCGCTCGCCAGGCGTTAAAAAATGAAAGTTCCGTTCACCGAAAAATATCGACATTTAGTCGTACATGAGTGACATACATATTTTTACTTGATAAAGGAATCAATTAAATTGACAGTTGATTCTGAATGTTTATTATGGTAATATGATAGAAGTTGTTTGATTATTGATTACTCTTATTGATTATTGTTTGTTATGAAACTCACTGAGATGTTGTCTGATTATACAGTTCAACAGAGATGGAGGTCTTATCTAAAGCTAAAGCTTTAACCGTATCGATGATGTCATGGATGATGTGCATAAACCTTTTTGGGTAATATGTGTTGGTGTTTTGATAAATTGTAAATACTTGAATGGCCAAAGGGGGGAATTGTTGTGGCAATAATGTTGCACGGTGTATCGATACTAAAAAGGTACCGCGGTACCCGTACGTTAAAAACGATACGATTTAGCATATTTTTTGCATCGATACTCAGGGTCGGAAACTAACGCTAGTCCGCTAGCCCGAGGCGAGTGGATTTTTGGAGGGACTACCTAAATTATCATTCTCACTAGTCCTCATGGCGAGTGAAATTTGAGAGGCTTTATTCGTTATTTATGTCCGGAAAAAGACTTTCCCGATAAGTAAATGTAACTGTGACGAAGGACGACCTCTATTGACGGGTTTCGGAGAAACAGCCGAGCAGGAACCGCACGACGCCCCTTGCGGAAGAGGACGGCAGTCAGCTGCTCGCGGACTAATATCACCGGTATTAAGTTGGTGAAAAGGCTCTGACGAGAGTAGTGGCGCGAAATGACAGGTGTCCGTAAATAGATTAGAGTTTATGTGGATGCTCGGAGTTCACCTTTCAAGACTGTGTGCGTGTAAACAACCAGTAAGTAAACGTAACGTTTGGTGTTAGTCTAATTTCATCATAAGGGTTATATTGTGTCATTTGCACGGCAATCTAGTCTGATATTTAGCGGCTCGTTCGTTGTTTGCTCAGTGCCGACTGTAGGAGTCCCGGACATGTTTATCGCTGCCTGTATTCTGTCTGTATGTCCTAATTTGGAACCAATGCTGTATAGAGGTTTTTACTAATCATTATTTCATGGATATCTGTTTCAGAACCACACACTTGCTTGTTTGACTGCTGTCAATAAACCTCTCAAAGGAACATCTTGTCTGGAGTGCATTCTGATAGGTGCCCCCTGGTGGCCACAACCTGTAATGAACCAGTACAATGATACATTCCTTCCCAGTCACTTTAACAGTAACATTCCACTATTCCCCAAATTGTTGAGGATATTAGACTATTTTGTTTCGATTATAGTGTTTTGTTTTTATGCAATGTGAAAGGCACTATATTCATCGATCAGGCCGGCCTCTCTTTCAGTTTCACCAGCGGCCCGCCAACATTCGTCCGGGGAAGAAATATAGATGGTGAAGCTCTTATCACTGCAGCACATGAACTAACACCCAATATCTTTTTGTGATCTAACAAAAATACTTAATCTAAAATTAGAACAAATGCCTGCTTTATTCATAGACTGCGTATTGTTTTGGGCACCGAGCGTTCACTGCTTAAACTGCCGTGGTGACATGCTGTTACTCCCCACGGTGGAATATAGCAACATTTTTAGCCGGTACGTTCCATAGCGGAATTCCTCAACTTGGCAATTTGAACTGCTGTACAATATTTAATCGTGATCTTAACCTTCATCTTCACTACGAGCCTAAATAATGCAAGAATTGTCAATCCCAAACCATTATAAGCATATTTTGCGATTTTAAGATGCCGTATTCCGTTAATTTGGTTTCAGTTCGAGGCGGACAGGTTTCGCAACGGGGTTCGACATTGCTAAAACACAGGCACATCGGACAAAACGCGTCGTTGTGTTGTTAAGGTACCACCCCTGTATTTCGAGCTCCACTTGGAATACATCTTAAATGACCAACTTTGACCCCCTGTCCATCTCAACAGGAGTAACAGTTTTGGTCTTATTTCACGACATCATGATGTAACATGCATCAATCTTTGTACAGCCATAATGTTACAAACAATAAAAACTCTTGATTAGTACCTTGCATCTCTGCGGTTTCACTGTTAGATAATTGCCTTGGAGAGTCTTCCTCCACACACACATCCATACACCCCGTGATTGGTACATTCCCCAAAGCTTTCATGAAGGACTAGTAAAGATTGCTCAGGACTAGTAGTTTTATGAACCTACTAGTCCTTGGGACTAGTACTGATTTTGGAGTTAGTTTCATACCTGGATACTTCATTAAAATAGCGCGCGATCAGAGCGCATTGACTGTTCCGCTCCCTGTCATGCTGCCTGCACGCATTGACTGTAAGGGGGCGGGGCTACCCAGCGCTCACTCACAGCGAGCGATCAGGGGAGACATGGCATCACGTGCAGGAGCTTTTGCCGACCGTCCTCGGCTTGTTGGAAAAAAAGATGCCAGAAGTGAAATCTGGAAGTACTTTGGCTACATTGCAGACAGTGAAGGAAAGCCCACTGACATACAGAGACCCGTCTGCAAAACTTGTTTCAAAGCCACACAGACCAAGAGAGGCAACACGTCAAACATGGCAAAGCACCTTTCAGACAGACACCCCGAAGAGTTCAAAGAGTTCAAAGAACGACAGTTAAGCAAATGTGATTATAAACATGAACCAAGCCCACCCATATACAGCCTAACACGAGTAGCCTTAGCCTAGTTTGACGACAAGCCTATATGATCATGAGGTCACAATGCACACAAAAGTGTACTAAATGAAACACAATTGATGCAAAATGGCTCCATGCTGGTGGATCTTGAGCTAATTATTTTTATTTTTAGTTAAGTGTTCAAAAAGCTGGGCAGGAACAAGCTGGTAAAAAAGGGAACCATACAGATGTTTTATTTATTACTATTATAGATAAATATACCAGTATCATATCGTATTTCTGGTATCGTATCGTAAGTATCGGGTATCATGATATTTATAGCAGGTATCGTATCGAAGTCATCATTTTGGTATCGTGACAACCCTAATGTGGCAATTTATCATATTGTTCTTTTAGATATAACTTGTATCGCTTAAACCTAAACCCAATCTGAAAGAGTCTAGAACCACAGCTAGAAGTTATAAGACTGTATAGTAAGTCGCTTTGGATAAAAGCGTCTGCTAAATGACTGTAATGTAATAATGTAATGTAATAAGAGCCAGAGAAAGTACATTTAGTACGTTAACTAGTTGTCAACCTATTCAGTAAGTATACAGTGAAATATTACAGAGAAAACATGAGGACAAATTTAGGACAGTAGCAGGTCCACAAACGCAGGCATAAGCTCTTTATTATGTTTGATAACCGACCAATGAAAATGAAAACAGAAGAAACAAAAGTACATGGACCTGAAGACCAGCGGGAGGTTCTAACATGTGTCTAGTATGAGTGACGTGAGTCACTCAAGGGGGGAATGTGGGAGAAAAATGTATTTGTGTCTTGAAATATATTTGTGTAAAATCAATCATATCCATAATTTCAAATGTATCCATGTATATTCACATTCATATTGTGATATTGTATCATTGTCTTATGTTCTTCACGTCACTGAGACAGGAAGTCTACTAAAGCGGCCTTGGAGCCCGGGTGAAGAGGGGGGGGGGGGGGGGGGGGGGGGAGGACGCAGATAAACAAGTAGGGCAAGATTTCTAACGGAGGGGAAGAACTGGAGCCGGTCGCTGTGACGGAATCAGGAGAAGACGAGTGATGAAGGAGACTGAGGTTAAAAAAACCTCCGTTATGACTTGTCCGAGGTACACAGTGTAACTTGTCTAGGTGACATTAGCTTCGTAGTATTAGTGGAATAGTATTAGTGGTATAGTATTGGCTTTGCAGTATTAGTGGTTTAAAATTAGTGGTATAGTATTATCTTTGTATTAGTGGTGTAGTATTATCTTTGTAGTATTAGTGGTGTAGTATTATCTTTGTATTAGTGGTGTAGTATTATCTTTGTAGTATTAGTGGTATAGTATTATCTTTGTAGTATTAGTGGTATAGTATTATCTTTGTAGTATTAGTGGTATAGTATTATCTTTGTAGTATTAGTGGTGTAGTATTATCTTTGTAGTATTAGTGGTATAGTATTATCTTTGTAGTATTAGTGGTGTAGTATTATCTTTGTAGTATTAGTGGTATAGTATTATCTTTGTAGTATTAGTGGTATAGTATTATCTTTGTAGTATTAGTGGTATAGTATTATCTTTGTAGTATTAGTGGTATAGTATTATCTTTGTAGTATTAGTGGTGTAGTATTATCTTTGTAGTATTAGTGGTATAGTATTATCTTTGTAGTATTAGTGGTGTAGTATTATCTTTGTAGTATTAGTGGTATAGTATTATCTTTGTAGTATTAGTGGTGTAGTATTATCTTTGTATTAGTGGTGTAGTATTATCTTTGTAGTATTAGTGGTGTAGTATTATCTTTGTATTAGTGGTGTAGTATTATCTTTGTAGTATTAGTGGTATAGTATTATCTTTGTAGTATTAGTGGTATAGTATTATCTTTGTAGTATTAGTGGTGTAGTATTATCTTTGTAGTATTAGTGTCAGTGGCGGCTGGTCCATAGAGGGCGCTAGGGCGCCGCCCCCCCTAGAGCTACAAAAAATAAAAATAAAAATAAAAATAAAAATATAAATAAAAATAAAATTTAAAATAAAAATAAACTATACAAATTGTCAATATTTGTGTTTTTGAAACATGGAATCACCCAGTAATATGTGTAAAATATGATATCTGCGGTAAATATATGCTTTTCCTGCTTGTCCTCTCTGCCTGTCTGCTCTTCCTCTCTGTGTGTTGCACGTCTCAGCTGCTGGGGCGCTGGAAAAACTGCCCCAAAGAGGCGGGTCTATAAAGCAGTTTAGCCAATGATGAGTAAAGATATAAATGAGTGACATACAATTCAGCCAATCAGCGTCCTCAAATAGATTCAGCTTGGGGCAGTTTTTTTCCTGCCCCAAGCTGCGCGTTCTCGTCAGGAGAAGTCTCTACAGGAGAGCGCCAGTGTGAGCACTACTCCTCCAAGACCCGTTTGAGAGGAGAACTGAGAGGAGAAACTACTGAAAGAGCTGATCCCAGATCAGCCTGACCTCACAATCAGACAGCAGACTAGCAGGAAAGAGAAGCAGTACATGAAGCTTCTCTACTAGCTGTACACCAGACAGGTTTGACTAGCTGGATGACGTCATGATAATAACTTATTTATCTTTTTAAAACAACGGGGACAGAACCAGCATGGACAGTTAGGGAGTGAGGGACATGAAGCACCTGTCTGAGAAATGGATATATAGTTATATATATATATATATATATATGTATGTGTGTGTGTGTGTGTGTTTTATATTATAGTGAATATTATTATATGATATATATATATATTATTATATTATACAGAATATTATATGATATATATATTATTATATTATACAGAATATTATTATATGTTATATATATTATATTATACTGAATTCCCTGTGAGGGTGACTAAAATAAGATGTCCTGACGTGTTTGTGAAAGTGTTATTTACTGCTTTTTTTCGTGTTGGAATAAATGTTAAATATTTAACTGCAAAGTAGTTTGATACCTTAATTTGTTTGCATTAAATCATTCTGGGATGTTTGCTGAAATTGATTGGATGTGGCACAGCCCTACCAAGAACATTTTCCACCAGCCGCCACTGATTAGTGGTATAGTATTATCTTTGTAGTATTAGTGGTATAGTATTATCTTTGTAGTATTAGTGGTATAGTATTATCTTTGTAGTATTAGTGGTATAGTATTATCTTTGTAGTATTAGTGGTATAGTATTATCTTTGTAGTATTAGTGGTATAGTATTATCTTTGTAGTATTAGTGGTATAGTATTATCTTTGTAGTATTAGTGGTGTAGTATTATCTTTGTAGTATTAGTGGTATAGTATTATCT